>CAUYUJ010020280.1:96980-149480 GCA_963575745.1 Prorocentrum cordatum
TAGCATAGCGTAGCCAAGCATAGCATAGCATAGCATAGCATAGCATATCATAGCATAGCATAGCTCAGCATAGCATAGCATAACATAGCGCAGCAGAGCATAGCATAGCATAACATTTCTTAGCATAGCACAGCGCAGCATAGCATAGCATAGCATAGCACAGCATGGCATAGCATAGCGCAGCATATCATAGCATTGCATAGCTTAGCATAGCATACCATAGCGCAGCATATCACATCATAGCATGGCCTAGCCTAGCATAGCGCAGCATATCATAGCATATCATAGCATAGCGCAGCATAGCATCGCATATCATATCATAGTGCAGCATATCATATCATAGCATAGGATAGCCTAGCATAACACAGCGCAACCGAGCATACCCTAGCATAGCATAGCATAGCATAGCATAGCATAGCGCAGTACAGCGCAGCATAGCTTAGCATAGCATACCATAGCGCAGCATAACATAGCATATCATAGCATATCATAGCATAGCGCAGCATAGCACAGCATAACATAGCATAGCGCAGCATAGCATAGCATAGCATAGATGCAGGTGTAGATGTGAATGTACATGTCGGTGTAGATGTAGATGTTGTTTCCCTAAATGCTCCAACTCCTAGGTAGGGTCGCACTGGGCTAATTCAAAAAGAAAAAACTTCGGCCCACAGAGGCCTCGACCCATTCCCCAGCACCGGTTTTTCATCCCGAGCCATTTTTGACGGCCCCGAGGGTCAGCAAGGGCCCCCAGAGGCCGAAAATAACAAAAACCGGCTGTCGTGATGTTTTCATGACCCGAAGGGGTCTGGGTGTGGATCGCCCAACCATAGTAATCGCGGCATTGCGAATGCGCCTTGTACACTCGGAGATGGTGGCGGCGCAGATCGTTCGATGTCGGTCGTTTCTGGGCCCTCGGCGCCGAGCAACCTTGAACGCTAGCGCTGGGGTCGCCGCCGCGTCGACGCGGCGCAAAACCGTCGTAACACTGACGCGTGCCGCCCGCCCAAGTCTAACTGCCAGCAGCGCTGCTGGAAATCGCGTGCACCTTGAGCGAGCCGAGGGCCGTGATCTTCGCGTTGTTGCTCCTGCGCGGCAGGCCGAATGGGCCTGGCGTGTGGGGGGTGCAGCCTTCGGCGAGGGCCAGGGGGCCTCTTGGAAGCACTCCCGCCTTTCCCTCGACCTGCACCTTCCGCACCTGCCGCGCGGCAGGTACCGCGCTGCCGCGGCGGCATTGCAGCGGCACCTTCAGCGCGGCAGGTGCCGCGCTGCCGCGGCCGCCGCCGCGGCCGCAGCAGTGGCTCCCGTCGAGGCCGCAGCGGCGGCCGCAGCGACCTTGGCGGCCGCATTGCGGAGGCGGCCTTCCGCGCAGAGGGTGCGGAAGGTGCAGGTCGAGGCTCCTATACGGTCCTTCTTGCAGGCCTCCCCGGCCCCGCTCAGGAAACCGCCGCGCTCGCCTCGCCGCGTGGTAGAGAAGCGCTCCAAGTCGGCCCCTGGGCCCCACCCCAGCCAGCTCCCCAGGCCGCACGAAGCCGTGGCGACGGGGGCCTCCGGAAGCGCCGAAACGCACCTCCAGACGCGAGGACGTGGACGAGGACTGCGGTGCGACTGCCCCGCCGACGGGGCGGGAGGGGGACAGGTGGAGGAGGAAGGGGTGAGGAGGAGCAGGAAGGATGTGGAAGAAACAGGGAGGGTACGGAGGATGGAGGAGGATTCTTGAAGGACGAGGAGGGAGAGGATGAGGGAGGAGAAGGAGGGAGGGAGGGAGGGGGAGGAGGGAGGGAGGGAGGGAGGAGGGAGGGAGGAGGAGGGAGGGAGGGAGGGAGGAGGGAGGAGGATAAGGAGGAGGAAGAGGGGAGGAGGAGGAGGAGGAGGAGGAGAAGAAGGGGGAGGAGGGAGAGGGAGGAAGGAAGGGGGGAGAAGGGAGGGAGGACGAGGAGGGGAGGAGGGGAGGAGGAGGGAGGGAGGGAGAAGGGCGGGAGGAGGGACGAGGAGGGTAGGAGGACAGGGCAGAGGGTAGGAGGACCATCCTGCGGCGTCCAAGGGGAGGAGAGACGGCGTGAAGAGCGTCCAAGGGGAGGAGGGTAGAGGAACAGGAGGAGGAGGAGGAGGCGGAGGAGGAGGAGGAGGAGGAGGAGGAGGAGGAGGAGGAGGAGCAGAAGAAGGAGGAGGAGGAGGAGGAGGGGGCGGAGGAGGCGGAGGAGGAGGAGGGAGGAAGAGAGCGAGGGAGGAGGGACGCCCACGACGACGACGACGACGACGACGACGACGACGACGACGACGACGACGACGACGACGACACCCCACGCCGACGACGACGCCGACGCCGACGCCGACGCCGACGCCGACGACGACGACGACGCCGACGCCGACGACGACGATGACGACGGGGAGGGAGGGGGGGAGAAGGAAGAGGGGGAGGGTGGGGGGGGAGCAGAGGGCGGAGGGAGCCAAAGAGCCAGGGAGGCAGGGAGGCAGGCAGCGAGGAGGGAGGGAGCGAGGCGGGCGGGCAGGGCGAGGCGGACGCCGGCGCCGCCGAAGGCTCCTCTGGGACGCCGCGGCCTCGCGGCCGGCCGCCTGCTCCCCCAGCAGCGCCGCGTGCAGGGCCTCCGCGGTGGCACCGTCGCTGCACAGCGCCCGGAGGCCGCGGAGGCCGAGGCGCTGGAGCTGGGGCCCCGTGAGCGTGGAGGGCAGCCTCGCCTGCAGCAGGGGCCCAGGGCAGGGATCGACCCGCACTCGGTGGCGGAGGCGGAGGAGGAGGAGGTGGAGGAGGAGGAGGCGGAGGAGGGGGAGGAGAAGGAGGAGGAGGAGGAGGAGGAGGCGGAGGAGGAGGAGGAGGAGGAGGAGGGGGAGGAGGAGGAGGAGGGGGAGGGTGTCGATCTTTCGATCTTGGATCGTGTTTAGTGTTCGCTCCATCCATAGCCATTTGGCTGCAGGCCTTCATCGCGGGGCCAGAGGGGTCCTGGGGCCTTCAGAGGCCCCCCGTGTTTCCCCTACCTTCTATTCAATCGAGCCCAATACCACACATCTCTCCCTCTCTCCACACTCCGTGTGCAGATACAGGACTGGTGACGAGTACTGTTGCGGTGCAGGCGGCGCTGCAGGAAAGAAGATCGTGCAGAGCTACGTAGAGAGCAGCTCGAGGGACGAGGTGACTTTGACCCTGTGAAGCTTCGCTTCACATGGTAGCGGAGCAGGTTTCTGCTCCATGGAGAATGTTAATCAGAATATTCCTACGTGGAACGGTAGCGCTGCGACATGGGAGCGGTACCAACAAAATGTGATGAACTACGTGGACGGCACGAAGTGGGAGGACAGGTACCTGTGCGGCCCCAGGTTGGTGGCACGCCTGTCCGGACCTGCGGCGACGGCGTGCATCGGTCGGCCGAGAGGCTGGCTCTCGTCCATGTGGGGTGCGGACAAGCTGCTGGAGCATCTACAGCAGACGGTCATGAGGCAGCCCGTCGAAGACGTTGGCCACTACATGGAAGAGTACTTCGTGAAGCTCCGCCGCCGGCGCGGCGAGGGTATGGCCGAGTACTGCCTGCGGGTACACGAGAGCTACCAACGATTGCGGGTGGCGCTCTCCCGGATGATCGGGAAGACGGAGATCGTGAAGACACCAGCGACGACAGCGACGACCTTCGACAAGTGGCCAGTGGACGCGGGGTCAGGTTCGTGGCATCGGATAGGTGGCGCTGAAGAGGGCACCGTTGCAGATGCCGAACCTGACGAAGTCCGAGACTGGGAGGTCGAGGGAGGAGCTGACGGGCAAGACTGGTGGCGGCACCAGCGCTGGTGGCAGGGCGGCTGGAATGACGGCCACTGGCCACAGCGCGGCTTCGACCGTGAGAGCCAGGGCACGTTCCCAACGCATGACCTGCCGGAGGTTCTCCCGAGCATCGTCAGGGGCTGGTATCTGCTTCACCGAGCTGGCCTGGACGGCGGTGAGATCGCGGCGGTCATCGGATCGTGCAGGGGCGACTTCACCGTGGACAACGTGGAGAGTGCGTTACGTACTCAGTGGCCCAGCGACGAGAACCTGAAGGACCGGGACTACAGGAAGTCAAAGTTCATCCGTCAGCAAGTGGCGGCAGCGGCGTTCTACGGCGAGGACGCTCAGACCTGGAACGGAGAGGAGGAGCGTGATCACGCTCTAGTGACGTCGGTGGCTGAAGCTGAACAGGAGGAAGACGGGGATGAAGGACAACGGAGATGGGCCACGGAATCATGGACTCCGGAGCTACGAAGACCATCGGCGGCATCGAGGCGGTGGAGGCTTTGAATGAGCTGCTCATCGCCAGGGGTCATCCGCCGATGGAGGTGGACCTGATTGACCGCCCAGTGTACAAGTTCGGGAACGGCGAGGTGAAGCGGGTCCTCTGCCGGGTCAAGTTTAAGTTGCAGGTCAAGGGCGTGTATGTGTCTTTCCTGGTTCATGCAGTCGACGCTCCGGGGATTCCCATTTTGGTGTCCATTGAGACGCTGAGGCAGCTCGGAGCCGTGATCGACTTCGAGGCCGGCATCGGCGTCTTCAAGAGCATCGACCCGCACAGGATAATTTCTTTCCAGAGGTCCAGGACTGGCCACCTCCTGATCGACTTGACGTGCGATCTCCTGGGCGACGTCGGGGTCACCGACAGGCCGGGGGATTGCATCTTGAGCCGTGGCGTGGCTTCGCTTTCTAGCCAGGCGCCGCTACCAGCGCTTGGAGACACTGACGAGGAGGCGCCAGAGTTTGCGCCATGCATTCCTCCTCCACCTCCTCCATCAGCTCATCACGTCGTGGCGACCGACAGTGACGGTACAGCAGAGACAGCACTGATGGCGACGGCGTCGTTGAATAGCAGGCCAGGTGAGGTTCAGGCTCCAAAATGGGCTCCGAGTGGGACCTCGAGGAGCTCTGCGGGAACCCGGTCTACTACCTCCTGTTCGAGACGGGCAACTCTCGGGACCTCACAGAGTGGTTCGAGGTCTAGTGGGGCCTGTCCTACGTCGTCGGGGCCACCGTCGTGTTCTCAGAAAACGTGTCTAGGATCCCAGAGGACGGCCACCGGAATCCAGATAAGACCTACGGGAAGCCAAACGATATCTCCAGAGACCCTGAGGGCATCTTCGGGTACGTCTAGGGTTGCTACTCGGGCGTCAAGGGGAGGTTCGGAATCAGCCGAGCAGCTAGTGGAATCTAGGGACATGGATAACGATAAAATCAATACAAGTTTCCGAACGGACTTTGAAACAGAACCGAATTACAGAGATGAGCGGTGTGAGTTGTACGAAGATACCCAGCTGAGCCCCACGTGGTCCTCACAGATGGCCCGTACACATACTGTGGCTCAAAGTCTGCCAGTTTCACAGGGGACTGTCCCGCCAGGGAGCGTCTCTCGAGATGCACGGTCACCCTCACACCTCGACGATGCGCAAGGCCGAGCTTCAGACTGAGCTATGCCAGTGGGACGAGGACTGCCGCCACATGACGGTGGAGATGCTCCGTGCCAGACTGCGGCAGATCCACAGGGCGATGCCCATCGAGATGAGGCCGACGTCCATGCACAAGAAAAAGGCGGAGTTGGTGAAGGACGCGGAGGATGTCGGATGCGTACTCACAGGCAAGGAGACAAAAGGGGACCTGCAGATCCTGATCGTCGAGAGGTGCAAGGAGCTAGGTGTCCAGGTCAGCCCCTCCGAGATCATCCCGTTCGGCAGGCACCGCGGCAAGACGTACCTCCACCTGTTCGAGAAGGAGCGCGAATATGCGGGCTGGTTGGTGAGCATGAAAGACCCGAGGTTCAAGAAGCTGACCGACTGGTTGATCTCCAAGGGTGTGAAGGCCGAGGACATGATGAACAAGGAGAAGTTCGAGCTTCCGCAGCCGGAGGTGAAGTACGAGAAGTCGGAGAGCCCATGGTTCGTGGTCAAGGATGTCAAGGAAGAGAGCGCACAGAGGATCCCGAACCGTCCGACGATGAAGAGGTCGTGCCGCGAGGAGCAGGTCAGGATGGAGGACGTCAAGACCAGGGAGGACCAGATCATCGACCTGCTGGGGGACATGAAGAACCAGATGCACGCGCTGACCTCGAGAGTGCAGAAGGTCGAGGAGGGGTCGTCGACGGCCGCCCCGTCTGGGCGGGCCGGCAAGGGCCCTTGAAAGAACTTACGAGCTCCCAGGCGACCTGGCTGGCGGGGCACCTGGACAAGAGCGTTACGCCGGCGTGGTCGCTCCTGACGGACACTGCGAAGGTCAAGCTAATGGAGATCTGCTGCTCACCAGCATCGGGTCTAACCACCTTCATGGAGCAGGAGTCAGGAGCGGGCAGTGCATCACGAATTAGTGGTTGGAACGGTTTCGACCTGTCGACCGCTGCGGGTTTACAGAAAGCGCGTGCCGAACGTCACCGAGTGCGACCCTGTCACCTGTGGTTCTCTCTCCCTTGTGGACCATGGAGTGGCAATCAGAATTTCAACATTCACAAACCAGAAGTCTGGGCTCAGGTTCTGCAGAGCCGTAAGAAGTCCAAGAGGTTGATCAGGAACTGCCTGACCCTCGTCATGGATCAGGTGGCAGATCAAGGACATGTACACTGGGAGTGGCCGAAGGACCTCTCACCTTACCGCTGGCCCGAGCTCCGTCAAGTTTTCAGAGACGCTGAAATGCAGCCCACGGTGTGTGACGGCTGCATGCTCGGGGTCAAGGCCATAGACACGGGTTTACCGATGCAGAAGCCGTGGGAGATTTGGTCGACGTCCAGTGTCCTCCGTCAGCGTCTGGCGGTGCGGTGCGATGGACGCCATTCTCACTCTCCGTGCGTAGGTGGAGCCAGGACAGCGGCCACGGCCTACTATCCTGACGAGTTCGTCCGAAGAGCAGTCAGAGCGATGCTACACGAGCCGGGCTACCTGGAGATCAAGCGGCACATCGAAGAGCAGGAGGGTGAGAACGACCTGGAGCTGGGCTACGCAGTCTCGAAGTCTGACGCAGAGATCGACGCTGACACGCTCAGAAAGGTGGAGATTTCAGCTCGACGTATCCATGCAGCGTGTGGTCACTGCCCGTTCGCCCAGGTGGCTAAGTCTTTGGCAGCCAAGGGAGCAGACAAGCGGATCATCGACCATGTCAGGCAGATGCGTTGTTCAGCTTGTGACGAGAGTCAGAAGCACTGTCCGCCTCGACCGGTGGGGTCAGCTGACGAAGTTCCGAAGAAGTGGGCAGTGCTTCAGAGCGATCTGGCTGAATGGGAGGATCCATGTACTCATGAGAAGTTTAAGATTGTCCTCTACCTGGATATGGGAAGCCGACTGGGAGTAGGACACACTTTATATAAGATGGTCAAGAGCAGGAACGCCACGGCAGAGGATCTGAAAGACTCAATTTGGAGCAGGTGGATCGGGTATTTCGGTCGACCTCGAGTGCTCCAGGTAGACCCTGAAGGGGCGTGGATGAGCAACGCTATCCGGGAGAACCTGTAAGGCAGCGGTATTCAGATGGATCCCATTCCAGGTCAAGCTCATTGGCAGATCGGCGGGGTCGAGAGGCTCATCAGTCTCATCAAGGATACCATGACGGTGTTGGCGAAGGAGCATCCTGGAAGATCATGCGAGGAGTACCTGGCCAGGGCTATGGCCGCGTACAACGAGTTCGACCGACACCGGGGTTTCTCACCTCTTCAAGTGGCACTGGGACGAGCGCCAGATCTAGATGGTGCGTTCGTCGACGTTCCGGGTGACCCGATCAACCTTCCAGCTCTGGAATCAGAGGCCGTAGACACAGAGTTCGGGAACAATTTCCAGCTCATGAGGAAGGCTCAGGAGGAGCTCTTGAGGTGGATTTATGGCGAGCGAGCTAGGCGTGCAGCACATGCCAGATCTCGACGCCTTCGAGTCTACACACCCGGCACCCTGGTCTACTACTTCAGGAATCCGAAGAGCAGCTCTATGACTGGACGTTTCTACGGACCCGCACGCGTGCTGGCGAGCGAGACTGTCCACCGGCACGGTGAAGCTCAAGCTCGACCGAGAGTGTGGCTAAACGCGTGTGGGCGGCTCATCAGGTGTGATCCGTGTCAGCTGCGAGACGCTTCGGATCGCGAGATTGCCGAGCATGACATACTGCATGGAGCTGAACTGCCGTGGACATTCAACCAACTCACGAGCAACCTGAGACCAGGCCAGTACGAGGATCTGGCGGAGGACGAGCGTCTCATACCTTCTGATCGTGACTACGATGAGGCCTCAGGGGTGCCCCCTCTGCCTACGGTCATGGAAGAAGACCCACCACTGCGTCCTCGACTGCGTGGCAAGCGGAGTCCGGAAGAGCATGAACAGCGTTCGAAAGCCCTGAAGACGGACGGCAACACCCCTGGGCCCGTCTCTTCAGATATGGCTGGGACTTTTCCAGCGACACCGGCGAGGCCACCAAACAAGTCGAGGACTCCTTCGACGAGGACTTCCCCATATGCCTGGGAAGGTCTACCGACCTCCTCATCGGCAGTCGGCGACTATGGCAAGGACAAGTCAGCCAGGCAGTTGGCGAAGGACGAGAAGGAGCAGAGTGCATTGCTGGTCGAGAGCGAGTCAGAGTCTTGCTTCTGGGCCAAGGAAGATAGCGCCGTCGAGATCGAGATCACTCTTCCGGAAGGAGCCAGGGCCTGCACGGCAGTGCGAGACCTTGGAGCTTTCGTGGCCACTCAACTGCGACGACAGAGAGCTGAGGTACGAGAACGATCTTTGTCGGCTGACGACCTGGCGAAGTTCAAGAAAGCCAAGTCCAAGGAGGCACAGGAGTGGATCAAGGAGATGGTCCTGGAGGCTTTGCCCGAACATGTACGAGTGCCAGCCGATCGCCTCATGCGGCTTCGGTGGGTCCTGACGTGGAAAATCGATCCATCAGAACCTGGCGGACGAAAGGCAAAGGCTCGTCTGGTTATCCTAGGCTATCAGGACCCCGACCTGACCACCGAGGAATCATATGCACCAACAGCCACCCGGACAGCCAGGCAGGTCTTCCTCCAGAAGGCGGCACATCTACGAATGCGGGTGGCCAAGGGCGATGTCAAGTCGGCGTTTCTACAGGGTGAGGATCTGGATCGTGACCTATTCGTGAGGCCGACCGGAGATATCGCGGAGTTTCTTGGCCTTCGACCCGGACAAGTGGCAATCCTCAAGAAGTCAGCGTACGGTCTGGTGCAGGCTCCTCGGGCGTGGCACCAAGCAGTGAACAAGAAGTTGCAAGAGCTGGGTTGGCGACAACTGGAGTCAGACCCGTGTGTGTGGATCCTGACGCGGTTCATCTCTGATGGCCAACCTGAGTACATCATCGGGATGGCGTTGTCACGTGTTGATGACTTTCTGTTTGCAGGTCGTGACGGAGATGATGTGTGGGCTCATGCTAAGAAGTCAATCATGGACGCTTTCCGATGGACCGAGTGGGAGTACGGCAAGTTCACGCAGTGCGGGGTGGACATCTACCAGCGCGAGGACTACAGCTTTCGGTTGGATCAGAAGACCTACCTGGAGCAGATCGTGGAGATCGAGGTGCCTCCCGACCGGAGGCGACAGCCATCGTCGCCCGTCACATCATCAGAAAAGAGTCAGTTCAGAGCGGCCACGGGTAGTCTCCAATGGAAAGGTACGCAGACAGGGCCAGACATCCTAGCAGAGCTGAGTCTGTTGCAGAGCAAGACAGAGTCGTGCACCGTAGAGGACCTCCTGAAGGTAAATAAGTTGATCAAGAGAGCCAAAGAGGGTAACAACAGATTCCTGGAGGTGTTTTCGTTTCCCGAGAAGGAGTCGTTGGCGGTCGTAGGCTGGGGTGACGCGGCGTTTGCGAATCGAGTTGATGGAAAATCCACAGAAGGCCGAGTTCTTGGGATTGTTCCGGAGTCGTTTTTGGACGGGATCGAGACCGGAGTTTCACTGATCAGTTGGCGTTCTGGGAAAGTTGAACGGACATGTCGATCACCCCCGGCTGCCGAGGTATCAGCTACAGTAAATACAGAGGACGAGCTCACGTTTGTTAGGTTTCTGCTTTCGGAACTTTCGGGGTGGCGACCAGATCTTCGAGATCCCTGGGCCCAAGTTCGACGAGTTCCTGGGTGTCTGGTCACGGACTCGAAAAACCTGTACGACAGATTGAGGTGGCCCGAGAAGCTCATGGGAGGCAAAGAGTTCAGGACGGGTCTCGAACTTCTAGCACTGAGAAACGGCATCGAGGCATGCGCGTGTCCAGTTAGGTGGGTACACAGTGATGCTATGCTAGCGAACAGCCTGACTAAGGGCCATGAACGTTGGCAACTAGATTTATTTTTCAGTAACGGCTGTAGGTGGCGTTTAGTGTACGACCAAATGTTCGAGTCCGCTAAGAGGCGGAAAGGTCAAGGTATCTCTGCTCTAGAGACAGTGACTGAGCTAGATTTCCGTCCAGACCTTTGGGGCAGCCTTGAAGAGTCTCCGAAGGACTGAATTTTCTGTCTCTGCTACTCGTTGCCGGTCAGCCTATGGATGTGAGCGAAGATATTTTAGGGTCGGTGTCGATCTTTCGATCTTGGATCGTGTTTAGTGTTCGCTCCATCCATAGCCATTTGGCTGCAGGCCTTCATCGCGGGGCCAGAGGGGTCCCGGGGCCTTCAGAGGCCCCCCGTGTTTCCCCTACCTTCTATTCAATCGAGCCCAATACCACACATCTCTCCCTCTCTCCACACTCCGTGTGCAGATACAGGACTGGTGACGAGTACTGTTGCGGTGCAGGCGGCGCTGCAGGAAAGAAGATCGTGCAGAGCTACGTAGAGAGCAGCTCGAGGGACGAGGTGACTTTGACCCTGTGAAGCTTCGCTTCACAGAGGGGGACTGGGGAGGAGGAGGAGGTGGAGGAGGAGGAGGAGGAGGAGGTGGAGGAGGAGGAGGAGGAGAGAGGAGGAGGAGGGAGGAGGAGGAGGCGGAGAAGAAGGAGGAGGGGGAGGACGGGGAGGAGGAGAGGAGGAGGAGGAGGAGGAGGAGGAGGAAGAGGAGAAGAGGAGAAGAGGAGAAGGAGAGGAGGAAGGAGGAGCGAACGACGCGCAAGGAGGAGGGAGGAGGAGGAGGAGGAGGAGGAGGAGGAGGAGGAGTTGGAGTTGGAGGAGGAAGGGGAGGAAGGGGAGGAGGAGGAGGAGGAGGAGGAGGAGGAGGAGGAGGAGGAGGGGGCGGAGGAGGAGGAGGCCTTCTCAGAAGGCTCGGAAATCCCCCGGCCGTCTGAGAAGGTTCCCAAGCCTTCCCGGACGGCGCAGAAAGCCTCTCAGAAGGCCGGAGGGCTCCTGAGCCGTCCCGCCGCCTTCTGAGAAGGCCTTCTCCTTGTCACTTGCCCCCCTCGTTCGCCGCTGATTTTCGTTTTCGATCTGCTTTCGATTTCTGGAGCTGTGTCTTCGTTCCGCCTCTGCTGCAAAAGCGACATCGCGACGAAGACGGACCACGAGATAGCCAAAAACCGTTTAGGTCGAACCCCGTCCAAGGATACAGAGGGCCAGAGTTGCGGTCGGGATCTTCTGCGTGGCCTGTCGCCACGGCGGCCCTGGCGACACGCTACGCCCTGCAAGCGCATAGCGTGTCGCTCCGCTCCGCGGGGTGGGAGGCTGGGAGAAGCTCGGCACGTGGACGACTGGGGACCGCGAGGAGGATGTAGCGCGTCGCGCCGAGGCGTCGTGGGGCCGAACTGGCGGAGCGACACGCCTACCAAAAACTCCCGAGTACCCTCTCGGGACCCTTCCGGGACCCTCGTGGACATCTCGGGGCTGCTCTCTTGGACATCCCCGGGGCCCAGGACCCCTGAGATCCAGGCGCTGCAAATTCTGTCACGCGCGGAGGGCAGCGCCTGGCTCTCGCGTCGTGGGCTCCCGCGATTCCCCCCAACCAGTGGTTGCACTTCGGGGCTCCCCCTTGCGTCACTAAGGAATTGGATGGGTCCAGCGAGGCTTCGCCACGTTGCCGCCCGTGGCAGCCTCGAGGCCGCCTGGTGCTTGTTGAACATTATTAATTCTAAAGAATAATTATTGTTGGGGCCCCTGGTGCGCGCCCCCCCCGCCGCGCCTAGGCCGCAGCCTCATTTTCATAATTTTCGTGAGGAAGTCTCAGGCAAAATGATGTGTACCAGATCCGGTTGTTTTGTTCCCCCCCGCTTTCCCTTGCAAAAAATAAGCTAAAGTGGACATTTCTTGTTCTAACATAACCAAACTTCAAGAATCCCGTGCAAAAAATAAGGTAAAGTGGACATTCGCGCGCGCAAGACGAAATCCTTCCAAAACCTTAGTGTTCGTAGCGATTTTAACATATTATCCCGGCAAAGCAACCTAACAGCGATGTGTAGAAGCATATCTGAAAGCATTCCCCTTAAGATTCAGATGAAAATCCAGTTGTCGAATTCTGCTGTTCTCGCAGTCGTAGTCGCATTCGCGATGACAGTCGCAGCGGCAACGGCAGTCGCAGTCACAGCCTCAGCCTCAGCCTGCCTCCTCCTCCTCCTCCTTTCTCCTGCTCCTCCTCCTCCTCCTCCTCCTCCTCTTCCTCCTGCTCGTCCTCGTTCTCGTCCTCCTCGTCTTGCTCGTCCTCCTCCTCCTGGTGCTCTCTCCTCCTCCTCCTCCTCCTCCTCCTCCTCCTCCTCCTCCTGGTGGTCCTCGTTCTCCTCCTCCTGGTGCTCTCCCCCCCCCTCCTCCTCCTCGTCCTCCTCCTCCTCCTCCTCCTCCTCGTCCTCCTCCTCCTCTTCCTCCTCCTCCTCCTCCTCCTCCTCCTCCTCCTGGTAGTCCTCCCCCTCCCCTCCTCCTCCTCCTCCTCCTCTTCCTGGTCGTCCTCGTTCTCGTCCTCCTCGTCTTGCTCGTCCTCCTCCTCCTGGTGTTCTCTCCTCCTCCTCCTCCTCCTCCTCCTCCTCCTCCTCCTCCTGGTGGTCCTCGTTCTCCTCCTCCTGGTACTCTCCCCCCCCCTCCTCCTCCTCCTCCTCGTCCTCGTCCTCCTCCTCCTCCTCCTCCTCTTCCTCCTCCTCCTCCTCCTCCTCCTCCTCCTCCTGGTACTCCTCCCCCTCCCCTCCTCCTCCTCCTCCTCCTCTTCCTGGTCGTCCTCCTCCTCCTGGTCGTCCTCCTCCTGCTCGTCCTCCTCCTCCTCCTGCTCGTCCTTCTTCTCCTGCTCCTCCTGCTCCTCGTCCTGCTCCTGCTCGTCCTCGTCCTCCTGGTCTTGCTCGTCCTCCTCCTCGTCGTGCTCTTGCCCCTGCTGAAAATGTGGCCCAGGAATGGGAGTTCTGGGAAGTCGAAGAGCACGAAGTTGCCTACAGTTGGCTCCGGGCATTCAAAATGTGGCCCGGGAATGGAGTTCTGGGAACTCGAAGAGCACGAAGTGGCCTACAGTTGGCTCCGGGCATCCAAAATGTGGCCCGGGAATGGAGTTCTGGGAAATCGAAGAGCACGAAGTGGCCTACAGTTGGCTCCGGGCAAAATGTGGCCCGGGAATGGAGTTCTGGGAAATCGAAGAGCACGAAGTGGCCTACAGTTGGCTCCGGGCATCCAAAATGTGGCCCGGGAATGGAGTTCTGGGAAGTCGAAGAGCACGAAGTGGCCTACAGTTGGCTCCGGGCATCCAAAATGTGGCCCGGGAATGGAGTTCTGGGAAGTCGAAGAGCACGAAGTGGCCTACAGTTGGCTCCGGGTATTCAAAATGTGGCCCGGGAATGGAGTTCTGGGAACTCGAAGAGCACGAAGTGTGTGACTGTTGGTGAGAAACGAGCCCGCACCCTGCCCGGGCAAAAACGTCCCAACACCTGCCCGGACCCACCCTGTGGAGTTGATCTGTGAGCTCTTTGAGTCAACTAGAAACCTCTCATCTCGCTGTTAGGTAAACAAATATCCCGGCAAAAATTATCCCGGCAAAGCAACCTAACAGCGATGTGTAGAAGCATCTCTGAAAGCATTCCCCTTAAGATTCAGATGAAAATCCAGTTGTAGAATTCTGCTGTTCTCGCAGTCGTAGTCGCATTCGCGATGACAGTCGCAGCGGCAACGGCAGTCGCAGTCACAGCCTCAGCCTCAGCCTGCCTCCTCCTCTCCTCCTCTTTCTCCTGCTCCTCCTCCTCCTCCTCCTCCTCCTCCTCCTCCTCCTCTTCTTCCTGCTCGTCCTCGTTCTCGTCCTCCTCGTCTTGCTCGTCCTCCTCCTCCTGGTGCTCTCTCCTCCTCCTCCTCCTCCTCCTCCTCCTCCTCCTCCTCCTCCTCCTCCTGGAGGTCCTCGTTCTCCTCCTCCTGGTGCTCTCCCCCCCCCTCCTCCTCCTCGTCCTCCTCCTCCTCCT
Organism: Prorocentrum cordatum; assembly: GCA_963575745.1. Lineage (NCBI taxonomy): Eukaryota > Dinophyceae > Prorocentrales > Prorocentraceae > Prorocentrum > Prorocentrum cordatum. The sequence goes on from CAUYUJ010020280.1 coordinate 111,271, forward strand.
CCTCCTCCTCGTCCTCCTCCTCCTCTTCCTCCTCCTCCTCCTCCTCTTCTGCTCACAAAATTAGTCCTCCACTCCCCCTCCTCTTCCTCCTCCTCGTCCTCTCTTCCTGGTCGTCCTCGTGCTCGTCCTCGCTCGTCGCTCGTCCTCCTCCTCCTGGTGTCTCTCCTCCTCCTCCTCCTCCTCCTCCTCCTCCTCCTCCTGGTGGTCCTCTTTTCTCCTCCTCCTGGTACTCTCCCCCCCCCTCCTCCTCCTCCTCCTCGTCCTCGCCTCCTCCTCCTCCTCCTCCTCCTCCTCCTCTTCCTCCTCCTCCTCCTCCTCCTCCTCCTCCTCCTCCTGGTGCTCCTCCCCCTCCCCTCCTCCTCCTCCTCCTCCTCTTCCTGGTCGTCCTCCTCCTCCTGGTCGTCCTCCTCCTCCTGCTCGTCCTCCTCCTCCTCCTGCTCGTCCTTCTTCTCCTGCTCCTCCTGCTCCTCGTCCTGCTCCTGCTCGTCCTCGTCCTCCTGGTCTTGCTCGTCCTCCTCCTCGTCGTGCTCTTGCCCCTGCTGAAAATGTGGCCCAGGAATGGGAGTTCTGGGAAGTCGAAGAGCACGAAGTTGCCTACAGTTGGCTACGGGCATTCAAAATGTGGCCCGGGAATGGAGTTCTGGGAACTCGAAGAGCACGAAGTGGCCTACAGTTGGCTCCGGGCATTCAAAATGTGGCCCGGGAATGGAGTTCTGGGAACTCGAAGAGCACGAAGTGGCCTACAGTTGGCTCCGGGCATCCAAAATGTGGCCCGGGAATGGAATTCTGGGAACTCGAAGAGCACGAAGTGTGTGACTGTTGCATCCGGCCCTCCAGAATGTGGCCCGGGAATGGCGTTCTGGGAACTCGAAGAGCACGAAGTGTGTGACTGTTGCATCCGGTTATTCTAAATGTGGCCCGGGAATGGCGTTCTGGGATCTCGAAGAGCACTAAGTGTGTGACTGTTGCATCCGGTTATTCAGAATGAGCCTGGGAATGGAGTTCTGGGAAGTCGAAGAGCACGAAGTGTGTGACTGTTGGTGAAAAACGAGCCCGGCACCCTGCCGCCCGGCAACTCCCCAACACCTGCCCGGACCCCCCTGTGGAGTGATCTGTGAGCTCTTTTGAGTCCACTAGAAACCTATCAGTCTTCGCTGTTAGGTAACATAAAAAAACCAATGGTTTTTTCAAAAAAAAGTTTCAAAATTCATCCCGCGCGCTCTTGCGGATTCGTAGGAAACCCAACACTTTTTAACATTTCTGTCAAACGGGCTTTTGCGAGCAACTTTTTCACGTGCTTCGAACTTCTGCAACAACGGTTGCGCACCTGCCAGGGCCATCATCCTGCCAGAAAATGTTACCACACCAAGTCACTGTACCCATGCGCCAGTGTAGTAGCCACGGTCGTCCGCAGGCCACGAAGTGAAGTGTCCGAACGTCATAGGGCGGGAAGCTGGGTGTGGGTGGTGGCGAAGAGTCGTTTGGAAATGTGGTAGAGCTTGAACCGGCCCCCCCACAAAGTGGGGGTATTGGCGGGCGTCGTATGAAAACCCTGGCACTGGTGAGAACGGAGTGCCCCCACGTGCTAGTAATTGTTGTTGTTGTTGTTGTTGTTGTTGTTGTTGTTGTTGTTGTTGTTGTTACTTTCCTTTGGTTTTTTTGTTTGATATCTCTCTCTCTCTATCTCTCTTTCTTTCTCTCTTTATTTTTTTTTGTTTCTCTGTCTCTCTCTCTCTCTCTCTCTCAGGCAGACGCCATCTAGATGGGGTCCGAATACATGGAGTCGGAGGATCGCGCCGCATCGCCAACACATCGGCGACGTATCGCCGATGCATCGGCGACGTCGGCGAAACCGGGCCCCACCTCGAGCCGCATCGGCGATGCATCGGCGATGCGGCGCGATCCTCCGACCCCAGCGGCTCGGACTCCAGCGGCTGCGCCCCGCCGAGGGCGTTCCCACGGGGGGGCCCGGATCCGCCCCGGCGGCCGCGGGGTGCCAGCCGCAAAGGCCCGAACGTTAGGCCGGGCGTGTCCCCCTACAGGCGGATTTTGGAAGAGAAATAAAAACTGGATCAACAAAGATTCAAACAATAGCCAACAATGGTCGAAAGATCGTCTCCAAACCATTTTTTGATTATGTTTGAACTCTCCTCCTGTAGAGGGACACGCCCGACTTAACCCGAATGAGAACCTCCAGGCCAGATCTCCGACGACGTGGCAGTTTTTGACCGGCTGGCCCGCCGCTTCATTCCCCAGGGGCCTTTTTTTCGACCCTCGACCTGCGCTTTGGCCCACCTGGGCGACAAGCCCACCGCGCCCGACAGGCGGCGTTGGCCCCGGCGCCCGCGGCGCCCTCCCTGGGATCCGACGTTGGCAGAAAATCCCAAACATGCTCGCGTTGGAAACAAAACGGGCTGGGAGGTTGTTGGTTGTTTTTGGCCTCGTGGGGCCCCCGCCCGGCCTCGGGGCCGTCAAAGAAACGACTGAGGATGAAGAGCTGGTCCCAGCGAAAGGGTCGGGATTTCACCGCATTGAACAAATCAGGACGTCGCATGTCTGGGATTGCAATATCGCAGAAACTCACGACCAGAGCCATGGACCCAATCGTTCCAGGATATTTTCCTAGCCGGATCGATCTGTGAGGGTCCCAGGGCCCGAAATGGAGCGAAAACGCCCGCAGCAACAAAAAAGTGACGCCAGGATCTGAGGGCTCCCCAGGACGCAAGGCCGCGCGCCAGAGCAAACGGCGCGGCGACAAATATAGATCTCTTCGGGAAGGGGGTCGACGATGCCCTCAAAAGGGCGCCAAAATGGGGCGGTCGGCCCAGACGAGGGCAGGCCCTCGACCTGCACCTTCCGCACCTTCAGGTGCCGCGCTGCCGCCGCCGCCGCCGCGGCCGCAGCGGCGGCCACCGTCGAGGCCGCAGCAGCGGCCGCCGCGGCCACATCGCGGCGGCATCGCGGCGGTATCTTCCGCGCGGAGGGCGCGGAAAGCGCAGGTTTCGAATAGAGGATCGAATGCAAAGTTGACTTGCCCCCACATTGGCGTTGCAGCCGGGACCTGCGCCACATGCGAAGCTTGTTCCCGCCGGTCGGCGAGCAGGCTACGCATTCTCCATGGGTTCGACGAGAAAAATCAATTTGGGGGGTACATTCTTGACGCTTCGCGTCTCCCCGCCAGCCAGTCCAGAAACGATCAGCAGGGGAATTGGTGAACCAGGGGCGGCTGGAAGCATGCAGTTGCGCGGCCGTCTTCAGGAAAAGACAGGATCACAAATAGCTTCCCGCATTGAAAGTTAAGATGGAGAGCCGGTGCAAGATACGACGTGGTGTTCCCCATGTTAAGCGTTTCTAGCGCAGGTGGCTGTACCCACCCACGGCCATGATAAACAAAGATCACACATAGCTTCCCGCAGCGAGGTTTAAAATAGAAGCCAGTGCAAGATACGCCGGGGTGTTCCCTGTGGTAAGCGTCTCTGGCGCACGTGACTGTATCTATCATCCGTCGCCCTTGTCGCACAATTGAGAGTCGCATCCCCATATGCATCCTTGATCTCTGCCCCCGCACTGAAGTTTATCTGCAACTCGCGTGCGGCTGCTGGTTCTGGTGATGGTGGTGGTGGCGGTGGTGGTGATGCTGCTGGTGTTGCTGCTTGTGGTGCTCTGCTGCCCTCCTAGAGCCATCTTGTGGCAGATGGTGCTGCTGGTGCTGGTGATGCCTGGGGCCATCTTGGGAATAAGAGGAGGAGTGGGAGGAGCAGGGGGAGGGGGAGGAGGAGGAGGAGGAGGAGGAGGAGGAGGAGGAGGAGGAGGACCACTGACAGAGAGGAAAGTAATGGTTTGGCCGACCCGACCCAGGCCATTGCCTTAGCCCGTCCTCCCCAGGGCGGCAACAGGCCAGGATGGAACACAGTTCATAACACAAGATAAAAGAGATCACTCAACTCTGGCACCTCGGCTGGGAGTATGACTTGTCTTACTCCGTCTCTCTCCTACCCTCAGCCTAACTTGAACTAGGGAGTGGGTGCCGGCGGGTTTAATACAAAGAGAGGGAGAGCCCCGACAAACCTGGAAACAACTATGCATTAAATCTACAGCAACAATTTGGGAGAGAAGAGATTCGCGAGAGGAAGCAGAGAACAAATGTGGCAGGATAGAGCTCAGAGGTTCACGCCACCACTCGTTGGGAAGCCGCGGCGATACTCCACGAAAACATTCAATAAGTACTGGGCAGACCGAATAATGCAACAAATTATCTCCTCCCACCGCATAACAACTAAATCCGCATACCTGGATGGACTCCCTGTGTCTCCTGGTTGTGTTCCACCCATTAAAGAGCTTTTTTTGAAACAGGCAGCGAGGACAAATCCAGGAGGACGGGCACCAACAACATGATTCCGAACAACTGTGAGGAGGACATCGCCCCGAGACACACCAGGGATCCATTTGGCCAGCCGGGGAAAAGTAATCCTGGACCGTGGGAACATCACTTTGCCGATCAAGGTTCACACATTTCATAACCCTGACCTGAACTCTCCTCCTCGGACACTCGGGAAGCACATGGATGTGGAAGAAGGCGCCATGCACCTACCACATCCGGAAGAAGAGCGATTCGCCCGCTAACGCGGTGAACTTTCACGTGGTATTGACTTCGTCAGAAGCGCAAGCTCCTGCAGACAGGTCTTCAAATCGTGGCCCTTGAGCGAGTTGATGGCAGCGCGCAGCAGACAGGCACGCAAGAATACCTCCAACCTCCTGGCTTCAACCCTGTGGCCGAGATCACGGAGTTGATGGAGGGCTTCGGGAGGGAACGAAAAACGCTGCGAACAAGTAAGCTTTTGCAGTGCGTTTTTCTCAGCCATCGTCACAGACTTAGGAGGTGCCCACATTTGCGCTACATGGCTGACCACAGGCAGTGCGCGCATGTTGTACGCCGTGATACTGTACGAGAGCCCCCTTTTCCACCCAGCTAATTCACCTGCAGGGTACGACGCGCGAGAGTATTAACCACCATCATCCAAGACTTCTCCCACCCACCAACGCCCATGTACACCCCAGGTATTTCCCATTGCAAGTAGTCGTAAATGGCTTAATATTCACACCCTACAGTTTCACGGAACCGTTGATCAGGAATAAACAGCACGCATTTGGCGAAATTCAATACGAGCCCCGTCGCAAACGCACTCTTGGCTAGAACGCGCAGAATGGCTGGCAAACGCTGAAACACATCTTTGCATGCAACTCCGGTACCGTCAGCGAATGCACCTATGGAAATGGGAAGCGACGAGCACCTGCGTCGAATCCGAGCGATGGCATGGGTTGATACACAGACAGAATAGAAGTCCAGCAATAGGGCGCCCTTGCTTGACACCCCTCGTAATATGAATAAAAACAAGTTCACGCCCATGGAAGCTGATGCTCGTTCTCGTGCTGGAGTATAATGCTCGGATCGCGCGGCGCGCGTGCTTGGGCAAGTTCATCTTCGCGGGCACCGCCCGCATAAACTTGTGCAGGGCACTGGGACATGCGTTATACATATATATATATATATATAAGCGCAGTTCCAAACCTCGGGCAGGCACCCATAGCAGCCCGCCTCAAAAACGCCGCGCCCAATGAAAACATGCTGTCCGGAAGTTGGCGACCTTTAACAAATCCTTTCTGGCGCGCCACTGCAGTGTCCTCCACAATCTTGCTGACGGCAATGCCTACGCAGCCGGTGGCGACCTCATTGTCCGAGTTGCTCGGGGAGAGAGGCCGCGCGCGTGCAAGCGCTCGGGCATTATTATCTCCGCCAGGGCAATCCTTTGGTAGAGAGACGCCACGTGCATCATTAAAGTCTGGCGGCGACTGACCTACCTGCATCGGCCTGATGCACGCCTGGCGTAACATATGTTGACCGCTCTCTCCGGCGCGCTTCCAAGTAGCATAGGGGGGCCAGCCAGGGCCAGGAGCCCCATCTTTCTTCCAAGTAAGTATATCCAGGAAAACGCTCTCAGGAACCACCCACGGATACAAAGATTTAGCATTCGCACAATAATGGTATTCATGTACAGGAATAGGAACGATCTCATAACAAATACCATATATACACTCATCAGATGCAGTTGCGTCCTGAACAACTCGGCTCCAATGCATAGCGAGAATCTCTGCGCGTACTCGGCCATCTGAATAATGCTGTTCGTCTACATCGGCAATCTCCTGCAGGCTGATCTTGCGGCCGCTCGACCGCCGGGCGAGCGAAAAGGTCGCGGACTGGCTGGATGGCGGCAGCAGACCTCGCTTCAGCAATGTCTGCCTTGGACCTCTCAACAGATCGCGCCAGCTCAGCTTCTCGCTTGGAGCGTGCATCTCTCATCAGATTTGCCAAATGAAGATCAAAACCAGCTCTATCACTCCAGGTGCACAGCTCCGCGTCGAAAAACCTGCCCAGGAACGGGCGTCAAACCAGCCGCCACGAACAGAACGCGCAAATTTGAAACATCAAGAGACATATTCCTCCAGCGATTCAGCGCCGTTCCGCGCAATGTGCTCCTCGACGCGACCTGCAGCATAGTAAGACGCATCTTCGACGCCCTGGAGCTGCCCATCCAGGGTCTGACCTAGCTCTTCAGGCACGAGGAGTTCCTGCACAAATTCTTGCAACACTCTCTGTCGTGCAGCCCAGGCAGGGGCACTGGCGGGGCCTCTGAGGTTCCGAGGTTCCAGCTTCAGGAGAAAGGGGACGTGGTCAGGCGGTTTCGAAATATCAGACGCTGGCCAAATGACGCCAGTGTCGGGGCAGAGGTCGGGCAACTCCCGGGCGGGAGAGAGCAATCAACTCGGTCGAGACGCCCGTGGGACCACATGCCACCCCCTCCTGAAGCTCACGCGCGCCACCCCCGTGCAACTGCACCGCAAGGTACGGCAGAGAAGACGAACAAAAAAGCGAAGCCAACCGACTGTTGGAGGGGCCTTCAAGCCCCGAGGAAGCGTTCACTCTGGATTCACCCAACGCCATAAAGCTGAAATCCCAGAAGAAGAAGGTGGGGCACTTACCAGGGTCCCCAGGTGCTCTCTTGATCTTGGCGAACACCCCCTTAATCTCATTGGTGCCCCACTCTGGATCCACGTGGAGGCTGGGGAACTGGATGTTGCCTTAAAGAAAGGCGCAGTGAATTAATGCGACCAGGTCCCATAGTTCTCAATTCGACACACCACCACATGCTCAGGAACTGCATGGAGACGAGGAGAAGATTGCCGCCTGCAGATGGAGATGAACAGAACCTGCCAAAACCCTGATGGGACCGAACCTCACGCTGACGATGCACAATGTCTCCCTCCCCTGCATGAGACCCCTGGATCCCGAGGACCTGGAATTTGCGAAGAAGAGAACGCAACTGATTCAGTTTACGTCGGAAGCTAGCTTGGTTCGAATGGACGGAGCCCAAGACAGTCTGAATATTCCAACTGCAGATGCCGAGCGGACAATCAGGGATGTATGGGATGCTGGTATCGTAGCAAGAACAAAGCGAACTGGGAGAGAAAGAGGCGCAAAAACGCGAGACTGCAGGCATGCAGCAGTCTGGGCCCTCGGTGGCCTCAGCGCACGAGCTCGCATCAATGGCGATGCGCTGGGCCCCCCCCCTCTGCGCGAGACTACAGGCGGGCGAGCCTCTGCCACTCGAGCAACCATCCCCCTCGGGATGCTCGCTCTCCCGCAGCGGCTGAGGCGAAAGACTGACGGGCGCCTGCTGACGAACGTGCCGCTCAAGGGGTCCCTACAGGTACTGGCCGGCCCGCTCTGCGCGGTGGGCAGAGTTGAAGATCTGCTTGATCTGTTCGGCCGAAATACCCCGCATGTTGAGCTCCTCCTGAACAGCCTGGAACTCCTCCGTGCTCTCTGATCGCATGACGAGCTTGACGAGAATGAATACATCCGCGGGCGTGACCACCATCACCTCCCCTTTGAAGCCGTTGACGCCGAGCTTGCGCTCCGACGTCCATGACTGGTGCTGCTTGAGCAGGTCAAGGATGGGCTGATAGATTCGACTGGTGGGTCCCTGGCGATCACGAACACCAGTCAGGAGGTCCTGGCGCGCCCGAAGCTGATGACTCGCACCGTTACGGGGATCCACCCACTGCAGCAAGGCCGACGAAACGTTCTCGCATGACTGCTTGGCGGAGGCGAGAGAAGCGAACGTTATCTTGTAGTTCTGTACTACAGCATGCAAAACGACTTCCGCGCCCTGAAGAAGACGAGGGTGCGCAGCTAGAGCATGATTGACATGCGCCTGCTGAGCTGTCTTATGAACTGGCCAAGGAAATGTGCCAACATACCTCACTAATGGATTCGCACCTGCTAATTGTCCCCGCCCTCGATCTTGACTGGTAACTGGCGTCCGTGGCCAACTGGGCCCAGACGCACTTGAGGATGGCGAAGCCGCCAGCGACGCTGCCTGGACAACTTGTTGTAGCTGGGCTCCGAACTGCTCGATCTGAGACTTGTGATTCCGTAACTCCTCCGTGGTGTGCTGCGCCCTCGCGTCGAGCTGGGCAAGCGCCGCTTGGTGCGAGGCGATCTGCAACTGAAGCTGGGTCGCCGCCGCATCGATCGAGGCGGTGATGTTTGACTCGATGGAGCCCGCCGTCGCGCGTAACTCATTCATGACATTGGACGATGCAGGATCTTCGCTTCCCTGACTGGAGCCGCGCACACTGATATGGCCCCATTGGGCGACTTAACCTGGGGCGGCTGCGACTCGGCCAGGGGGTCAGCATGCGCTTCCCACGTGATGACGATGACCTCCGAGATGCACTTCCCGACGAACTGTCTCGGTGGCGGTGATCGCGCTCCCCCTTGTCGCGGCGAGAACCCCCCTTCATCTGCTTCCGAACTGCTTTGCGACCCGTGGCTGCAACTGAGGGCTGGCAAAATGCAAGCGGACAGCGGTGGACGGCGTTCGATAAACGCTACCTCCACCCTGGGCAGGGCCACTGACGGAGGATTCCACGTGGTCAACCTGGACCAACCTCGAGAAGTGTTTTGCTTGATCCAAACTGTCTTGAGCCAAACTGGCTCGAGCCAGAATGGCTACGGCGGAGGAGGAGGAGAAGGAGGCGGATGAGAAAAGGAGGAGGGGGAGGTGGATGAGGATGAACAGGAGGAACGCAGCGCGAGGAGGATGGAGAGGAGCAGGGAGGCGGCAAGAAAGAAGCAAGGAAAACACGGACGATGACAAAGAGGACGAGACGTCGGGCTTTGGGCATATGTCGTGGTGGAGAGTAGCTCTTAACCGTAAGCGCGGTGCAAGACCAAAGTACCAGACTACAATACCTTACGAACGTACCAGGCTAAAGTACAAGACTCATGTTTCAGACTAAAGTACCAGGCTAATCATACTGAAGTACCATACGAATGTACCATACTCAAATACCTTAGTCTGGTAATTTACTTGGACTAGTCGGGTACTTGAGTCTGGTACTTTAGTCTGATTAGTCTGGCACTGTCGTCTGGTACCTTAGCCTAATACTTTAACCTGACATCCGTCTGATTAGTCTGGTACATTAGTCTCGCACATTGGTCTGATTCGTTTGGTACATCAGTCTGGCACAATTGTCTGGCCCATTAGTCTGGTAGTTTAGTCTGGTACTTTAGCCTGGTCAGTATTGTACGCTAGTCTGGTGCACTAGTCTGGTACTTTAGACTGGTGCTTTAGTCTGGTATGTTAGTATGGTGCTGTAGCCTGGCATTTGAATATGGTACTTTAGTCTGGAACGTTAGTCGGGTACCGTAAGCGCGATGCCAGACTAGTGTACCAAACTAATGTACCAGACCCATGTACCAAGCTAAGGTACCAAACTAATGTGCCGTTAGTCTGGTGCCAATAGTCTGGTGCCATTAGTATTGTAGACATAGTCTGGTACGTTAGTCTGGTACTTTAATTTGGTACATTCGTCTGCTACCGCCAGTCTGGTGCCATTCGTCTGGCGCCATTAGTCTGGTGCCATTAATCTAACGCCAGTAGTCTGGTTCTTTAGTCTGGTACCGCTAGTTTGGTGCCATTAGTCTGGTGCTTTCATCTGGTGCCCTTAATGTGGTACACTAAGCTGATACATTCGTCAGGTTCAGTAGTTTGGCATGCTAGTCTGGTACATTGGTCTGGAACAGTAGTCTGACACGCTAGTTTGGTACATATATGTGGTAAATGACTCTGGTATTTGAGAAAGGTGCGTCGATCTGGTACATTTGTCTGGTACTTTAGTATGGTACCGGTGGTCTGGTGCCATGAGTTTGGTGCCGTCAGCCTGGTGCCATTCGTCAAATGCCATGTGTGATGCACATAAACTTGCATTTTAGTCTGGTACAGTAGCCTGGTACCGCTAGTCTGGTGCCATTCGTCTGATGCCATTAGGTCTGGAGCTAGTAGTCTGGTGCGTGAGCCTGGTACGGCTACTCTAGTGCCATCAGTCTGGCAATACAGCCCTCGGACGACCGCGAGGGGCCCCCGAGATGGCCCCCAGAGGGACCTGGGACAGCCCAAGAGAATTCCAAGACGCCTCTATCGCGCCCCATCAGGTCCCCATTAGTCTGATACTTTAGTCTGATTAGTCTGGTACATTAGTCTGGTACTTTAGTCTGGTACTTTAGTCTGGTGCTTTAGCCTGGTACTTTAGTCTGATTAGTCTGGCCCCTTAGTCTGCTACTTTAGTCTGGTTAATCTGGTACTTTAGTCTGGTACGTTAGTCTGGTACTTCTGTCTGGTATTTTAGTCTTGTACTTTAGTCTGGTACCACGCTTACGGTTAAGAACCCACCGCTTACGGTTAAGACCTCGTTTTGTCGTGGTGAGGGGTTCTTCGAAGACTCGTAATGCCATTTGGGCGCCATCTTTGGGCTCTCTTGGGGGTCTCTTGGGGCTCTCTTGAGGCTCTCTTAAGGCTCTCTTGGGGGGTCTTGGGGCCCTTTGGGGGCTCTTTTGGGGGGTCTGGGAGGCCTCTTGGGGCCGTCTTGAACCCCTTCGCTCAAAAAGAAGGTGGTCTGAAATTTAAGTCCCCCTCTCGGAAGTCCAAAAGGGGCGTCTTGGTGCCCTCTTGGACCGCTCTTGGACCGCTCTTGGGACCCTTCAGGGCCTCTATTGTAGCTAATTGTGTTGATCCATCTTGGGGCCATCTTGACACCTCAAGAGCCCAACGGAAGGGAAAAAGCGAAAAGGTATAAATATTATTATCCGTAGGTTCTGAACCCATTTTGGCCTCTTGATGGGGGTCCTTGGAAAGCTCGGAGGGCACTTGAAACCGTCTTGGGGCCGTCTTGGAGCCCCTTGGATGCGTGTCGGAGGCTATCTTGAGCCATCTCGAAGTATCTTGGGCCATCTTGGAGGCCATCTTGGGCTATCTAAAACCCTCTTGGAGCTATCTCGGGCCATCTTTGACGCTCTAACCCCTCACCCCCCCCCCTCCAGACCCAGGGAGGGGGGGAGGTAAACCTCCCGAGCAGGGAACGGAAGGAGGTTGGAAAAGGAAACGCTCTGGACCACCTGCGCCGAGAGTGCTGGTGAGATTTAGGTCGGGCATGCCCCCCTGCGGGCGGATTATGGCTAAAACAACGTACCCCAAAAATATTCCCAAATAGTCAAGAATACCCCTAATATCGTCCCCCGACTTTTTCTACTATTCTGGAACGTTCCCCCTGTAGAGGGACAGGCCCGACTTAAAATCAGCCCTGTAGCCGATCCCCCACTCGAAGGCTGCGAGGGGGGCCTCCCTCGTGGGGCCCAGCGCCTCCCTTTGGGAGGGGCTCCGAGGAGGCCTCTCTGGCGGGCGCCGGGCCTCCAGGGAGGGGGGGCGAGGCCTCCTTCGAGGGGCCCTTGCCAGACCCCCTCGCGCTGTGACAAAAATCACGACGGGAGGTTTGTCGCTATTCCGGCCTCCCAGGGGCCCTTACCGGCCCCGGGCACGACTCAGGACGAAAAGCCGGTCCAAGGGAAGGGGTCCAGGTCGACATCGGGGGGTCGACGTTGCGGAAAAATCCCGACGTCGAGGGTCTGGGTTGCAGGATCCTGCGAGATCCTGCAGGATCCTGCGCGATCTAGCTCAGGTCAATGCATCCCGGGTCTTCTTCGAGGGGCCTGGCGCATCCCCCTGGAGGGCTCCCCTCCAAAAAAATTGCAGCGTTGCAGCTGTTGTGCAACCGGCGTCGTCTTCGCTCCCTTTCGGGCCCTGGGACCCTGACATGTATAGACCGATCAAGCTCGAAACATGACGCAGCACGATGGGGCCCGGGGCTCCGGGCGACTTGTTGCGATGCTGCGTTTTTTTGACCGCTGTAAAAACCGCTTCAAAAAACCCTAACCCTATCTTCCGTATCTTCCACAATTTCAGCTGTCGAAGATATGGAAGATCTGGCAGATCAACTTACGATCTGGAAGATTAACTTAAGATGTGTAAGATCAACTGAAGATCAGCTACCAGAACTTCAACTTAACTCTCATATATTTGTTTGACGATATCAGTGCCGCGGCGGATCCCAGCGTCCGAGGAGGCCTCTCCGGCGGGCGCTGGGCTCTCGGCGGCTCGCTCTGGCCGGGCGAAGGGGGAGCGGCACTCAGCAAAGGGTCCCGGCCTTTGCAGGCGTGGGCATTGTGGGGCCCGCGGCCCCGGGCCACGATCGCTTCGCCAGGGGTGCTCGCCAGCGGGGGGAAGTGTGAAGGGGCCCTGGGACACACAGAGAAATACGCACAAATAAAAAGATCTCCCATATTTCCACATATTTTCGGAGTTTCTGTCTTCCCCCCCACTTCCCATATTTTCCCATATTTTTCTGGGGGTCGGCGATTAATTGTGTCTGTGTGTTTTTTCCCTTCCTGAAAACGTGCAGAAACAAGAGGTAGGAAGGCGTTGGAAGCAGATTGGGCTTCCGCCCGCCCCCTGAAGAGGAGGGAGGAGGGAGAACCACTCGGTTCTTGGAGTAGCCGAGAAGACCTGCTTTCAACGACCGACGTGCAGTGATTCGTCAGGGACGGTTTTTCTTTTCAGGGGGGAGATGGGGGCGGACAGCATGATTCGACCGTGGGGCGGAAATGCGTGCAGTCATAAGCGCTGCACGGCCAAGTCGCCTCTTCGTCAAGGAGCTAAATGCGTGATGGCGCCTGGGGGGCCCGAGCATGGCCCCCGAGGGCCGACATCTAGGAAGACGGGCGGCCAAACACCATCAGATCGCCGGACATCTGGGCGACGATAAAAAACGGGTCCTGCGCGATATGACATAGCGCATAGCGACCTTACGCGGTGGCTTACGCGGGCCGCTGGCGCGGCACGCCTCAATGGAAGCAAGGTATACGCGCGACCTTACGCGGGCAGCTTACGCGCCGCTGTCGGCGAAGGCGACCCCGTGTCTGTGCGTCGCTCATCTGTGGGGGCGCGATTCGCGTACACAGCCCTCACAGACAAGCTGGTCTCGCACAAGACCGCGGTCACGAACAAAAACGGCATCGCCTGGGGACACGATGCTCGCACAACACCCCCGCAAACCAGCTGGTCCGGCACGAGGTACGCGGGTAGGGGTGGCCATAAATCGGCCCCCAAATCTGAGGTGGGGGGTCGGCGAATGCGCTGCGCGCAGCCATCTTTCAACACGGGGCCCCTGGACTTCCCGACCCCTCTCCCCGCGGACCGGCTTTCCGTCCTCAATCCTTCGTTGACGCTCCCCAGGGCCCCTTCTGTTGCCAGCAGGGGCCCAAAAGGGGTTCTTCTGGGCCCTTTTCTTCACCCCCCCCCCATGTAGGCCACCCGCCATTACCACCCGCCCGACCAATTCTTTCCACGCAACATCACCCATCACCCCTGGAGAAACCGACAGGTACCGATACGGCTACCCCTCGGAACTCTCCCAGGGTGCGTTCTGACCAGAATTTCGAAGCGAATCCAGTCGGGGATGGACAGACCTCCTTCTAGTAAAACGTGGTTTAGTGAAAACGACCTGCTTCCCAAACCTGGCGGGCGCCAGCCTGGAAAATAACGGCCGCGGCGCCCTCTCGAGAACCGAACACGGACAATTCGCTAATCGACGTGTCACTGCTGGGGGTTCTGTCCACCCCCGATCCGGCAGTGGCGACGAGAGCCTCCCAGGACGCCTGCAGAGGGGAGAACGGGCGAAGGGTACGTATAGTTGGAGGTATGGGTGCCTTTTCCTCCTCCGATCCCCCAGTGCTTTAGCTCGCGCGCGTGCCGCTCGCAGCACGAGCCCGGGCAGACGTGACCTCTGGTGCGCGACTCCTCCGGGGGCCCTGGGTGGGCCAAAGCCAATCGCGCAGGGCCAGGGCCGGGGGGGAGCCCTCTGAGGGCCAAGCCCCAAGGCGCAGGGCCAGGGCTGGGGGGGAGCCCTGTGATAGCCCGCGCGACAGGTCGCTCCAACGAAGGGCCACTCTTGCCCGGCATGAGCTGGTTTCGCCGGCGCTGGTTTCGCCCCGGCCCAGGTCCCCGACGATCATACGGTTTCCTTCAGCCGGCGCCTATTCCCCGTTCTCGGGCCTCGGGGTCCGTGCTCGAGCCACCGGGGAGCATCACACACTGATCTGGGAAGAACCCCCCCCCCTCCCCCGGTGAAGCGGTCGGGACCTCCCCAGAGGGTCGCCTGCCTCACATTTCGAGCCCTGGCCTTAGATTTTCTGGCCTCGCCTCCGACCAAGTTTCGGTCTGCGTCCCCGTGCGTGCGCCGGAACACTCGACAACTTTCGGCAGTCGGCGAACACGTTTTCCACTCCTGGGAGCCGCGGGCGTGAAGCGGTCGGGACCCCTGCGGCCGCGGACGGAAGGAGTCGCACCGGCAGGTGACAAGGGCCGAGGGGGCTCGAGGATGGACAGACCTCCCTTTAGTAAAACGTGGTTTAGTGAAAACGACCTCGGGCCCAAACCTGGCGGGCGCAAGCCTGGAACATAACGGCCGCGGCGCCCTCTCGAGAACCGAAAACGGACAATTCACTGATCGACGTGTCACTGTTGGGGGTTCTGTCCACCCCCGAGGGGCCCTTTTGGAGGGCAAGGGGGTGGATGTCGGGGCTGCTCGCCCGGCCCGAGGGGCGAGGCGGGGCGCCGCTGCCCCTGGGAGGCCACCCGGCTGGGCGCCCCCCGGACGGGCCTGGCCCGGGAGCTCCAGCGACGCCACGAACTCCTCGGAAGAGGAGCAAAGAAAACAACATAGGCACACACACACACACTTTCGAGGGTCCGCGTGGATGTCTTGGATCGGCGGTGGAGCCCCCCGCCCTAGAGGGCGGAGCCCGCCAGGGGCGGCGCCAGAGACGCCGCCAGGGGGCCCAGCGCAGATCAGAACAAATCCGCGCGCACCCTCGGAGACACGTGTTGCCCCACACCCTAACGTGGCGTTATTGCTCTTAGTGTGATGCCCCCGCCTCCCACTCCTTCCTCTCTCATCTTCCTTATCCTTTCAACTCATTTGTCCACTCATACTCAATCACTCTCAGTTGTGCACTCGAAGACTTTCCTATGTCGTCTATCACATTACGGCAAGGCTCCCTCCAAGAACCATGTCACCGAATGAAGTGGGACGGGGGAATCGACAAGCTGCCTTGCCGCAAGGCTGTCCTCGCCGTTTCCTCCCGGGTGACATGAAGACGCTGGCGCGGAAGAGATCGGCGCGAGCCCATCGAACAGACAGAACCACCAACGCACAGGCGCGAGCCCATCGCGCAGAAGCACCAACCACCAACACAGCTCAGCAGAACCTATGACATCGCGCGCGCAGGGGGCGGGCGGAGAGCAGCGCGAGAACGAGAAGAGACGCTGACTTTTATGATTCATCCTCTTCTTCTTCTTCTTCTTCTTCTTTGACTCCTGCACAGCCTTCGCGTCCCAGCGGGACAGGTCGTGCGACTGCCGCTGCCTCCACTGCTCCTCCCGCCAGGCGGTGAGGAGCTGGACCACCTCGGCGTCGGCCTCCTTCAAGACCCACAGGTCCTGCTCGACCTCGACGTTCATCTCGCGGTGCCACCGCGGGTCGATGAAGGCCTCCTGCTTCACGGCCTCCGGGTCGTACTTCTTCTGGATGGAGCCGCCGACCTGGAAGGGAAGAGTGCAGGACAGGAGGAGGAGGAGGGCGGAGGAGGAGGAGGGCAGAGAAGGAGGAGGGCAGAGAAGGAGGAGGAGGAGGAGGAGGAGGAGGAGGAGGAGGACAGGAGGGGGAGGAGGAGAGAAGGGAGGGAGGAAGGAGGAGCGGAGGAGAGAGAAGGAGGAGGAGAGAGAGGAGAGGAGGATGAGGAAGAGGAGGAGGAGGAGAGAAGAGGGAGAGGAGGAGGAGAGGCGGAGAAGAGGAGGAGGAGAGAGAGAGGAGGAGGCAGGAGGAGGAAGCCCAATCCTCCCACCACCCTTCGTTCGACGACGCGCCGCGCACGTCCCAGGCCCCCGAGCAGCACCGTCCCGAGCCTCTCCCGCCCCTGCCGCCGCCCCGCCGCCCCCGAGCAGAGGGCGACACGCCGAAAGCCTGCTAGGCGCAGCGTGCCACACACACACACATACACACACACACGCGCGCACACACACACGCACGCACGCACGCACGCACGCACACACGCACGCACGCACGCACGCACGCACGCACCCGCACGCACGCACCCGCACGCACCCGCACGCACGCACGCACGTAAGCACGCACACACACACACACACCAACACGCACAAACACGCACAAACACGCACGCACGCACGCACGCACGCACGCACCTACACACATACACACACACACACACGCACACACACACACACACGCACACACACACACACACGCGCGCGCACACACACACACACGCACACGCACACGCACACGCACACGCACACGCACACGCACACGCACACGCACACGCACACGCACACACACACACACACATACACACGCACACACACACGCACACACATACATACGCGCAGAAGCAAATATACACAAATCGCAGGACTCTCCATATCGTCCCATATCTCCTTGGTTTCCGTCTTCCCCCCCACTTACCGTATCTTCCCCCATGTTCCTGCGAGTCGACGATTTCATTGTGTCTGTGCGTTTGTGTCCCCTCCTGAGCTTCTTCTCTGGTGACTGGCCAGCATCAGCGTGGTGAAGGCCATTCTCACGCTCTGCCGCCCAAAAAGAGACCCCCGGTGGCCCTTCCCTCCCGAGGTCCGTCCTCTGGCCCGTTTTCCCAAGTTCGGACTCTCGGACACGCGGCGAGAACAGGCCTCCATGGAGGCGCGCAATAAGAAGGACGACAAACGACAAGCAGGGCCGCCGTCATTTCGATTGGTTCTCCTTTGATCTCTGGGCGCGAGATCGGGGCCTGTGAGATCGCGATGTTCTCACAACGTGGCAATGGACATTGGCCCAAAGGCAGCTTTTTTCATGATGCCGAGCCGTGTTTCTGTGGGCCCCCGGGGCCTGGTAAGGGCGCCTCTGCGGGCCGGAAATGCATGCCCCCCCCCTCCCCCCCGTTGCGACTTTGTCTATGCTGTTTTAAATCTCTCCTCCAGGCGGCCAGCATCTCCGTGTTGAAGGCGTGCAGCTTCAGTTGCGAGGCGCGGGCGTCCTTCGGGTGCTCCGCACAACCCAGACCCCCGACGTCGTGATTTTTTCGCAACGTCGACCCCCAGAGGTCTGGACCCCTTCCCCAGGACCAGTTTTTCACCCTGAAGCGTTTTTTGCCGCCCCCCCTCGTCGGACGCCCTCGCAGGTCCTGCAGCTTCGAGTGCAGCGCGTGCCCGCGGCCCTCCAGGGCGCCGAAGCCGCCCTCGGAACCGGCAGCCTCGCGCCCGCCGCGGCGGGCGGCGGGCTGCGCCCGGCCGCTCAGGGGCTCCTGCTGTGGAGGGGAGACGGGCCCAGACCCCCTGGAGCCAGAAATTCTGGGGGCGACGAAAGGTCCCTCCTCCTCCTGCTACTCCTCCTCCTCCTCCTCCTCCTCCTCTCCTCCTCCTCCTCCCCTCCTCCCTCCTCCCCTCCCCCTCGCCCCGCCCGCCCCCCTCCCCTCCCCCTCCTCCTCCTCCTCCTCCTCCTCCTCCTCCTCCTCTCCTCCTCCTCCTCCTCCTCCTCCTCCTCCTCCTCCTCCTCCTCCTCCTCCTCCTCCTCCCCTCCCCTCCCCTCCCCTCCCCTCCTCCCCTCCCCTCCTCCTCCTCCTCCTCCCCTCCTCCTCCTCCTCGTCCTCGTCCGTCCTCCTCCTCCTCCTCCTCCTCCTCCTCCTCCCTCCTCCTCCCCTCCCTCCTCCTCCTCCTCCTCCTCCTCCTCCTCCTCCTCCTCCTCTTCCTCATCTTCTTCCTCCTCCTCCTCACATTATGCGTATAATTATGTTTGTATTTCTTTTGCGGCAGAAATCGAGAGCGACAAATGGCAGGGCAGGAGCATGTTGTGATATTGATTTGATTTATACTCTTTTACATATGATAATGTTTATTCGTCTTCTTACCCATGTTAGTAATAGTATTGGTTGTGTGCATGTGCTTCTTCGTCGTCATACTATAGTTCGTAGTAGTACTGGTACCACTGTTATGTTTACCACGCTACGTTCTAGTATTATTTTCTTATTCTTGATAGGACTTGTCTTATTCATATGCCTCGTATTCATTTGAAAATTAAGCTGTTATTAGTATGGATAGTAAGGTTATGATTCGTGATCTTATGCGTGGTTTGTCTATTCATATTATTCCTCTTCACACTCGTATTACGGGTGTCATAATTAATCGTCTTATTATTCGTAGTATTCGTATTCCTCTTCTTCTTCCTCCTCCTCCTCCCCCTCCCCCTCCTCCTCCTCCTCCTCCTCCTCCTCCTCCTCCTCCTCCTCCTCCTCCTCCTCCTCCTCCTCCCCTCCTGCTCCCTGCTCCTCCTCCTTCCTCCTCCTCCTCCTCCTCCCCCCCTCCTTCTCCTCCTCCCCTCCTCCTCCTCTTCCTCCCCCTCCTCCTCCTCCTCCTCTCCCTCCCCTTCCCTCCTCCTCCTCCTCCTCCTCCTCCTCCTCTCCTCCTCCTTCCTCCTTCCTCCTCCTCCTCTCCGCCTCCTCCCCTCCTCCTCCTCCTCCTCCTCCTCCTCCTCCTCCTCCTCCTCCTCCGCCTCCTCCTCCTCCTCCTCCGCCATCCTCCTCCTCCGCCATCCTCCTCCTCCTCCTCCTCCTCCTCCTCCTCCTCCTCCTCCTCCTTCCGCCCCCTCCTGCTCCTCCTTCTCCCCTTCCTCCCTCCCTCCTCCTCCTCCTCCTCCTCCTCCTCTTCCGTCTCCTCCTCCTCCTCTCCTCCCCTCCTCCTCCTCTCCTCCTCCTCCCTCCTCTCTCTCTCCTCCTCCTCCTCCTCCTCCTCCTCCTCTCCTCCTCCTCCTCCCTCCCTCCTCCTCCTCCTCCTCACCTCCTCCTCCTCCTCCTCCTCCTCCTCCTCCTCCTCCTCCCCCCTCTTCCTCCTCCTCGTCCTCCTCCTCCTCCTTCTCCTCCTCCTCCTAATCCTCCGCCTCCTCGCCCACTCTGCGTTGAGCAAGAGTCCCCAATCTTCGGGCCCGAACGACCCCTGAGATCCTGGCGTCTCGACTTCTTCGAGCTGAACGAGCCAAAATGGCTACGGAAAATATCTCGGTGGATGTAATGGGTGATAGTGGTAGATGGTGGTGCGCAGGTGCGCGTGCGCGTAGGATGATCGCCGCGGAGGTGGTAGAAAGAAGGCAACCGACGTATGCGATAAGAAATCTGGTAATTAGACATCGTGGTGCACAGTCTTTGTCGATCTCTGGGGGTCCTGACGTGCCCGAGAGCGTCCGTGGGCACGCTGGACCATCGGGGGAGAAAGAACTTCCGCGGGGCACCTTCCGGCTGGCCGGCTTGTGTATAAGGTGCCTTTTATGTGGTGGCAGGACGGAGACCCAGACCCCGACGTCATGAATTCTTCACAATGTCGATCCCAAAGGTCTCCACCCATTCCACGAGACCAGTCTTTCACTCGTCTTTTGACGGTCCCGAGGCCCGGTGAAGGGCCCCCAGAGGTCGAAAATCGCAAAAGCATCCCGTCGTGATCGCAAAAGAATCGTCGTGGTCGTTGCAAGACACATGAAACTAGTAACACAAATATTCGAACATGGTCAAACGTAGTCGAAAAATCGTCCCCAGACTTTTGCTGTTGACTGTTCTTGAACATTCCTCCTGTAGAGGGACCGACCCGACTCAAAAGTGCACTGGGATGGTGGTGCTGCGCGTGATGATCACCGAAACGGGCAGCCGCCCGGCGCAGGTGCTGCTGCCAGGAGGGAGGAGGAGGAGGATGAGGAGGAGGATGAGGAGGAGGAGGAGGAGGAGGAGGACGAGGAGGAGGAGGAGGAGGGAGGAGGAGGAGGAGGAGGAGGAGGAGGAGGAGGAGCCAAGCGTGACGGGCTATACGACTTGGCGGCACGGCTCCTCCAATCCTGATTCGGACATGATCGCGTCGTAAAAAAAATCAGGACGGCAAATGTTTGACCCTTTTCGGCCTCGGCCCTCGCCGGGCCTCGGGACCGTCAAAAAACGACTCAGGACGAAAAACCGGTCCTGGGGAAAGGGTCGGGACTTCCAGGGACCCCCTGTTGAAAAAAACAAGACGGCGCATGTCTGAGGAGGCGAGGCCAAGACGAGGATCAAATCGGGTGAGATCGAGAGCCTCTGAGATCCGGCGGCTCTGGAGGAGAGGATGCCTCGGGCGACGCGGCCTTCCCAGAGCGTTCCGGAACGCTCAGAAAGCGCTCCAGGACGCTCTGGAACGCATTTTGTCCGTCGCAGCGCGGCAGAGGCAATCCGCACGCGCGCGCTGAGAGCCTGGGCGGGGCTTCGTACAACCTGTCCGGCGGCAAACCTCGTCCCCAGACATCCTCCAGTGTGGTCTTGTCCATCCGCGGCCCCAGAGCTCCCGAGCCCTTCCCTGTAGGGGGAGAAGATTGATTTTGCGTCTCGGATGCCTTTTTGTGGTGGTCCCCGGTCCCGATGACGGGCCCGGAGGTCGAGATCAAGGAAACACGCCCTGATTGGAAAGTCCGATCGCTGGAGATTTGGGTCCGAGCCTCAGGTCGGGCATGTGCTCCTACACGCGGATCTGGGAGGAAAAATAGGAGACAGGCAAAACACGTTCGAACGTAGCCAAACAAAAAGAATCGGAACATCGTCCCCAGACTGTGTTTGTCCTGTTCTCGAATA
This sequence comes from Prorocentrum cordatum, assembly GCA_963575745.1. Lineage (NCBI taxonomy): Eukaryota > Dinophyceae > Prorocentrales > Prorocentraceae > Prorocentrum > Prorocentrum cordatum. Next base: position 132,434 of record CAUYUJ010020280.1, read on the forward strand.
CTCCCCCTGGAGAGCGACACGCCCGACTCGACCCTACCCCTGTCCGAAGTCCCGGCGGCTTCTTTCCTCGATCTGAGGCCTCCGGGGCCCGGGCTCGGGTCCTTCAGCGGGGGGCATCCAGAGCGGATCCGGGGCGACGAGCTGCCCTTCCTGGGGGGAGAGGCTGAGACCTCCTGGGGCCTCGTGCTGGAAAAAGATCCGCATCGCCAGATCTCTGGGAAGACGAAGAAGAAGAAGAAGAAGAAGAGAAAGAAGAAGAAGAAGAAACAACAAAAATAATATTTTGTGGATGGTGGTGCATGTGATGATCGAGATCCCTCGACCCGCATCTTCCCCACCTTCCGCGCCGCAGATGCTGCGCTGCTGCGGCCGCCGAGGCCGCAGCGACGGCCGCGGCGGCCGCCGCGGCCGCATCGCGGCGGCACCTTCCGCGTTGAAGGTGCGCAAGGCGCAGGTCGAGGGACAGACGGTCTCCCCCTTGGCTTCGGTCGGGTCCCGAGGGCCATGCCCCCCAACCGTGCCCAGCACGACACCCTCCCGATGGGGAGGCCGGCCCTTCGACGACATGAGCAGACAGCTTCCAGAGGTCCGCGCGGACTTCTCGGATCGGCGCTGGAGCCCCCCTGGCGGCGCCTCTGGCGCCGCCCCCGGCGCGCTCGCCGCGCGCCCGGCGGGGGCCCTGAGCTCCGACACCGCGAGAAACCGCAGCATCGCGAAGGCACAACGACCGGAGGGCCTTCGAGACCCCATCTCTTCCTGCTGCCCCTTCCGAGCCAGAGCGACCCCGTGGTGGCCCTGGGGCCCGACAGCGGGCGAAACCGCCCGGCGTGGAAACGCATTTCGGCGGTGGACGAACCTCCCTTTTTAGTAAGCCTCCCCTTCGTGAAAACGGCCTGGGATTGAAGCCGGCGGACCCGGACCCGCAAAAATGGCGGCCGCGACGCCCTCTCGCGAACCGAACACGGCCAGTTCCTCAGTCGACGTGTCAGGGTAGGAGGTCTGTCCTCCCCCTCGAGTATGGGCGCCCGGATCTCGGGGGGAGCCCAGCGCCGATCCAAAAAGTCCGCGCGGACCTTCTTTTCTCTTCGCAGGGGGCAGCAGAAGCCACCCCCATAAGAAGCACCCCGACGAGTGAAGCCTGTGGTAAACAGGGAAGGGATCGAACAGGGCAGGGCTGCTTACCCAGATATGCGACGTCCTGAATTCTTTTTAAGACGGGGTCCCTGGAAGTCCCGACCCTTTCCTTTGGACAAATTTTTCATCCTGGGTCGTTTTTTGACGGTCCCGAGGCCCTGCGAGGGCTCCCAAAGGCAGAAAAAGGCTATTTTTACGACGCGGTCATGTCTGGGTTTAGTAAACGCCGATTGTGGGTGTCGGGGTGCATTCTCCTCCCTTGATTTCGGCCTGCGGCGACCGCATCATGCCTACGTGCTGCAGCGAGTTGAGGGAGTGCTCCACGTCCGTGGGGGACGGCGAGAGCGTGGAGATCACCACGGTGCGGTGGGCCTCGTCCGTGAAGCAGGACTGCAGCAGGTGCGTGAGCAGCGAGGAGCGGAGGCCGAGGAAGGAAACAAACAAAAATCTGCAGAAGCATCAGCTTTCGGGGCTTCGTGTGGATCCCTTGGATCGGCACGGGGGCCCCCCAGCGGCGCCTCCGGCGCCGCCCCTGGCGCGCTCTGCGCGCCGGGGAGGGGGCATCAGCGCCGATCCGAGAGCTCCTCGCGGAGCGCCGAACGTTTATGCTCAGGTTGTTTTTCCCCTCCTCGAGGAAGGGCACGTGCCGCTGCTTGCCGGGGGCGCCCCCCAGGAGGCGCCGGTTGTGGTGCATGATGCGCGCGCACTCCTTCAGCATCAGCAAGGAGTAGTTGATGCTGCCGCCCCGCTCTGCCATGGAGCGCGTGTGCTGCTGGGTCTCGTAGTTGCGCTCGGACCCTGCGAGATCCACCAAGCGGAGCACGCCGCCGCCCACACCCCCGGCGCAGCCCTCCTGGGAAGCCCCGAAGATCCGACGTCGCGCAAAAAATGCAACGTGGTCAAAAATCACGGACTGAGCCCCAGACACCCCATCTTTCTGCTGCATGCTTCGAGCTGCATCGCTATGCGATGGCCCCAGGTCCCGAAACCAGGCGAAAACGCCTGGCGCAAAACACTTGCAACGCCCACATCTCGGACAACCCCAGAAATGCGGCATCTTGATTTCTCAATGCGGGGTCCCCGGAAATCCCGACCCTTTTTCCCGGACCGGCTCTTCCTCCTGAGTCGTTGTTTGACAGTTCCGAGGCCCGGCGAGGGCCCCCCGAGGCCGCAAACGGCCACCAGCCCGCCGTCTTATTTTTTTTTGCTCGACGCGACCATGTCTGGGATTGCAACGCCCACATCCCAGACCACGGCAGCTCAAACTGAGACCTGAACCCTCCCTGGGGCCTGAACGCACCAGGCCTTCCGCGCTGCGCCCCGCCGTGGCGACGGTCGGCCGCCCGAAGCTGCCCAACTAACTATACCGTCGTCTCCACTCGCCCTCCTCTGATCCTGGGAGTCTGGGCAGCCCAGGTGCAGCTCGACGATGGCGTGGGACCGCGAGGAGGACTCGTTGCGCTCGGTGCTCTCGCTGATGGGCCTGTTTTCCACCACCACCACCACCATATGTTGGAGGGGGAGGGGGTACTCCTCCTCCTCCTCCTCCTCCTCCTCCTCCTCCACCTCCTCCTCCTCTTCATCCTCCTCCTCCTCCTCGTCGTCCTCCTCCTTCTCCCGTCCAACTTATGGTGGTGGCGGTGGAAAACAAGCCCATCACTCGCTGGAGCGCCGCGCGAAGGCCGCCGCAAGCGCTGCGCGGAAGTCCGCGGCGCAGCCGCACTCCGCGGCCCGCGCGCCCCGGACGTGCACCTCTGGCGTGAGGGAGGCCCCGACCCCCTCAGGTTAAGTCGGGCGTGTCCCCCTACACGGATTTTGGACGAAATATAAAAGATATTGAAAAATGATCCCAAATCGTCAACAAATATTCAAAAAATACTCCTCCTGCCATTGTTGGACTATTTTTGAATTTTCCCCCTGTAGAGGAACAGGCCCGACTTAACCGTCGGGTCGTGGAAACAGTGCGCCAATCAATCAATCGATCAACAACGCCGCGTCTGCACGACACGTCGGCTGAAGACGCGCCGCGGGCTGGAGGCGCATGTCCAGGCCAGGGCACGGAAGCCAGGGACCCTTCGAGACGAGGTGCGCCGGCTGGCGATGGTCCTCCGCACGCGCGGGCTGCAGTGCCCAGGCCGGAGAGGTCGCGCCCAGAAGACCCCGAGCAGCATGAGCCGCCGCCGCGCCTCTGGGCACGGAGCGGGCGCGGCCCCAGGTCCTTTGCAGTCCTGGGGCCTCAGTCCTCGGTCCGGAGGGGTCTTCCAGGGGCCTGGCCCCGATGTCCCAAGTCTCCTGGGGCTTGTCGCATCATGCCGCCTGACTTCTTCGGAGCCAAGAAGGCCCCAGGAGGGGCCAAGACCGTACACCCCCCGTCCCGCCCGCCAAGCACACACCCTGCACGCACAGCCGTACACACGCACCCAGCCACACACAAGCACGCACAGACACACAAAAACACGCACACACGCACACACACACAAACACGCACGTGCACAGGCCACGCGCAACACCTGACCAAAGCAAGCGCAGGTAACCACTAAACATAAGCTACCAATGGCAAGCATCTGGGCATGTATGGGATCCCAGCGATTACACCCCATGCGCACACATGCATGTTGGGTGCAGCTCCATGCGCGCGTGCGCACGCAAGCTCAGAGAAGCAGCGGCGCTTCCCGTTCTTATCCCGGAATGTTCCCTTCAAAATGGGCGTTTCGTCAGAGACATCTTCGAAAAATGAGATCCTCGAAAAAGTGAGGTGTTGAAATCGTATGTTTGAGACGCCGTTCGTTATACACGGAGCTATTGTTCGACGCATCTTCGAAACATGAGCTACTGAGCTCGCTCGCGAAATCCAGCGACCTTTGGAAATTGCCACTTCGCACGAGACATCATCCTCAACCGAGTTGTTGGAGCAGTTGCCCTAAAACTCTGTTCGATAACATCGAGGCCCTCGCTGAAGAGATCCTCGAAGCGCCTTCTCGGAACAAAACGGCGATGGGAATGTGTTAGGCTATGCTGACTAAGAAATAGGTCGAAAACAAACCCGCGAAAGACAACTGGCTCGCGATCGCATAAGGTAATTAGCTTGGCGGATGACGGGACGCGCCGTTTCGGAACAAGAAGGCGATGTGAGTTTGTTAGGCTATGCTGAATAAGGAATTAATGAAGAACACTCTCGCGAAGGACAACTGGCTCGCGATCGCAAAAGGTAATCTGCTTGGCGGGTGACGGGAAACGCCTTCTCGGAACGAGAAGGCGATGGGAGTTTGTCAGGCGATGCTGAATAAGGAATAAACAGAAAACGAACTCGCGAGGGACAACCAATTCGCGATCGCAAAAAGTACTGTAACTTGCTTGGCGGATGACGGGAAGCGCCTTGTCGGAACGAAACGACGATGGGAATTGGTTAGGCTATGCTCAATAAGGAATAAATGAAGAACAAACTCGCCACGGACAACTGGTTCGCGGCTGCAAAGGGTAATTTGCTTGGCGGATGACAGGAAGCGCCTTGTCGGAACGAGACGGCGATGAGAGTTTGTTAGGCTATGCTGAGCAAGGAATCAATGAAGAACAAACTCGCGAGGGACAACTGGCTCGCGATCGCAAAAGGTAATTAGCTTGGCGGATGACGGGGAAATGAGCGTTTCGCTCGAGACATCCTCGAACACCTGAGATGTTGAAACCGCATGTGTGAGACTTCTTTCGTAAACAATGGGGCTCTCGCTCGAGACATCCTCGAACAATGAGCTACTGAGCTCGCTCGCGAAATCTAGCGAATCTTTCGGCCATGCGAGTCAAAAGCTCGGCGCGTTAAAGCGGCCATGCGGATTCAAACGTCAAGCAAGACAGGCGAGCACAATCATCATCATCAACATCATCGTCATCATCACCACCAGCATCATCAGCATTAGCAGCATCATCCACATCATCATCATCATCATCATCATCATCATCATCATCATCATCATCATCATCATCATCATCATCGTCATCGTCATCGTCATCGTCATCGTCATCGTCACCATCATGGACAGTATCACGGTCATCGCCATCGTCATCATCATCGTCAGTGTCATTGCCATCGCGGATTGTCACACGACGCAATACACGACGCATGCAACACACAGAACACACCACACACCCCCAACACGCAAATGGCCATATAGATACGTACACCACGCACAGATCATACTCATGGCGTGCATCCCCCCACCCGTCTCCCACAAAACACATCCCGCACGCCCGCTGTACGCCCCCCCCACCCGTCGTCCCCAGAACGTACCCCGCACGCCCACCTTACATCCACCCGCCCGTCCCCCCCAGAGCACACCCCGCACGCACGCCGTAAACCCCCCGTCCCGCCCGCCCAGCACACGCCCTGCACGCGCAGCCGCACGTGCGCACACAGCCGCACACAGGCACACACAGACACACAAACACACGCACACAAACATGCACAGGCCAGGTGCAACACCTGACCAAAGCAAACGCAGGCAACCACTAAACATAAGCTACCAATGGCAACTATCTGGGCATGCAGTGGATCCTGGCGATTACACCCCATGCGTAAACATGCGCGTTGGGTGCAACTCCATGCGCGCCTGCGCGCGCGAGCTCAGAGAAGCGGCGCTTTCCGTTCTCGTCTGGGAAGGTAGAACGAAGAGGCGTTTACAACGAACGTCGAAGCGAGGCCCAACGTTTGAAACTAACGTTTGAACGGAGCTGGTGCCAAACGAAAACGAAAGACGACACGGGGCGCTTGAAACAACAACGAAACAACGAGACGAAACAACAACGAACAACGACACGAAAAACACAGCAAGGGCCCAAACCAACCAAACCAACCGAAACAACGTTCCTCCTCCTCCTGCTGCTGCCGCGACCCCAGCACCCGTCCACCTGTAGGACGGGTGTCCACTGGCGTCAGGCGTGTGAGGATAGTCCATGCGCGCCAGGCCGAGCAAATTAACCACAGTGCTCTTAAAAACCCTCACTCCACGGGTGTGTGTGTGTGTGTCCATCAGGTTTTTTTTTTCGGCGCCCGGGCGGGGGGGCGACAGCCCGCCTGGACGCCGGCGACAGGACACACCACGAAAAAAAACGACCCGGGGGAGGGGGGAGGGAGGAGGGGGCAGGAGGGAACCGGAAGGCGGAGGAGACGGACGCGGGGCGGGGAGGTGAGAGCCACCAGACCCCCCCCAGCCGCCCTGTGAACTTCCGAGCCGCCCTGTGTCCCCACACCCCCTCGGGTCATGAAGAAATCACGGCGGGAGGTGTTTCGCTACTTTCGGCCTCTGTGGGGGCCCTTGCCGGCCCTCGGTGCCGTCAAAGAACGGCTCGGGATGAAGAGCTGGTCCCGGGGAGTGGGTCGAGACCTCTGGGGGTCGACGTCCTTCATCAAATGCAAGCACCGACCCCAACGATGCTTGAAACCGAGTGGCATTCACAACGAACAGCGAAACCCAGACCCCCGACGTAATGATTTGTTCATAACGTCGACCCTCAGAGGTCTCGACCCATTCCCCTGGACTGGTTCTTCATCCTGAATCGTTTATTGACGGTCCCGAGGTCCGGTAAGAGCCTCCAGAGGCAGAAAATATAGAAAAACATCACGTCATGAATTTTTCACTACCCAAAAAGGTCTGGGAACGACGAGGCCCAACATTTCAAACCAACGTTCGAAACGGAGCCGGTGCTAAACGAAAACGAACGACGACGGCGGGGGCCTGGGAAAGGCGCGCCCGATGGCGGAACAGTTTGTGCTATACCGCTGCTCGCCCAAGGCGAGGCCAAATCTTCCTCCCGAGCCGCGCGCTCTGGCGGTCCCTGGTCCACCTCCTCGGCCCGCGAGCCCCCCTCCTCCCGGAGGTGGTGCCTCGAGCCCAGGCGTGCGACGTCTTGATCTTTTCCCCATGCGGGGTCCCTGGAAGTCCCGACCCGTTCCACGGGACCGGATTTCCATCCTGAATCCATGCTTGACGGTCCCGAGGCCCGGCGAGGGCCCCCCGAGGCCGAAAACGGCCAAAACACTCCCGCCCTGGTCCCAAGCAGTGGCGAAGCGTCCTGGCTCGCCTATAGCCCTACCAAACAATGTGTTGTGGTTTCCACGAAATGATCTTATAACATTTATGGTTGATATTGTCTTGCTTTAACACTTCGGGCTTATGTTCTGAAGCATATTGTTTTTGTTCTTACAATATTTTGGGGTTCTAAGAACATGTCGTGGTAGGACTATAGGAATGCCGGGACGGTCGGTCCCTGCTCAGTGGTCGTGGTGCGGCGCGAGTCGCGTGCTCGCGGCCCCGAGGCCCGGCGAGGATCCCCAGAGGCCGCGCGCGGCCCCCAGACCCTCCCGTTTTGATCGTCGCTGCGACGCGGTGATGTCTGGGAGGGCGTCCGCCCCGCCTCGACCCCCCCCCCCTCCTCCTCCTCCTCCTCCTCCCTCCTCCTCCTCCCTCCTCCTCCTCCTCCTCCTCCCTCCTCCTCCTCCTCCTCCTCCTCCTCCTCCTCTCTCTCCTCCTCCTCCTCCTCCTCCTCCTCCTCCTCCTCCTCCTCCCTCCCTCCTCCTCCTCCTCCTCCTCCTCCTCCTCCTCCTCCTCCTCCTCCTCCTCCCTCCTCCTCCTCCTCCTCCTCCTCCTCCTCCCCTCCTCCTCCTCCTCCTCCTCCTCCTCCTCCTCCTCCTCCTCTCTCCCTGCCTCCCTGCCTCCCTGCCTCCCTGCCTCCCTCCCTCCCTCCCTCCCTCCGCCTCGACCTCCGGGAGGAGGTGGCGGGCCTCCTGCTGGCGACCCCCGCTTGCGCTGCCCGCGGGGGCCCGCTCCTCTCCCTCGGCGGCGAGCGAGGGGGGAAAGGCGAGAAGGAGAAGGCCTTCTCGGAAGGCGGCGGAACCCCTCAGAGGGAAAAAATCTTCTGGGAAGCCTTCTGTTCTGCCTTCGGGGAAGGCTTCCAGAAAAGTTGTCGGAAGGTTTGGGGACTTCTGAACCTTCTGAGAAGGCCTTTTCCTTCTCACCTCCCCCCTCTCGCTCGCCGCCGACTCCCTGAGGCGAGCACCTGCCCGTCCTCGCCCTGGAGACATCGGACCTTCGCGCGCTCGGACAGCAGATCGAAGCACCCGTCGCGGCCGCGGCCAGCGCCGACCTGAGGAGGAACGCTCCAGGTCTGAGGTTTTCGGACGTGTCGTTGGCTCTCGGCGACCTTCCAGCCTCGGGGTGCCTTCCAGCGGCTGCACCTCGTCGAGAGCGTTCGGGGGGTGCCCGAATCGTCCCGAACGGCCGCCGCAGACCCGCGTATGACCCGAAAGCCACTCGGGGACTCCGTCGCGTCGCGAACAAAATCACGCCGGCCTGCTTTTCATGCTTTTCGGCCTCGTGGCCCAGGAAGCCCAGAAGAGGCAGAGGCAAAGCTTGGGAATAGGGAAAGGGAAGGGTAGCGGTATTAGAAAAAGAAAAAGATGCCGTAAGCGTCAGAGTGAGGGGGCCGAACGGTCATTCATTGTCCCTGGGTGCGTGGCTCACATGGAAATTCGTGGTGAGGATTCTGCTTGTTGCGTTGTTGTTGTCGTCGTCGTTGTTGTTGGTGGTTGTTGCTGTTGGTGTTGGTGTTGTTGTGTTGTTGTTGTTGTTGTTGTTGGTGTTGCTGTTGCTGTTGCTGTTGCTGTTGTTGTTGTTGTTGTTGTTGTTGGTGTTGGTGTTGTTGTTGCTGTTGTTGTTGTTGTTGTTATTGTTGTTGTTATTGTTGTTGTTGTTGTTGAACATTATTAATTCTAAAGAATAATTATTGTTGGGCCCCCTGGTGCACGCCCCCCCCGCCGCGCCTAGGCCGCAGCTACATTTTCATCATTTTCGTGAGGAAGCCTCAGGTAATTCGATGTGATCAGATCCGGTTGTTTTGTTCCCCCCCGCTTTCCCTTGCAAAAAACACTATAAAATGACATTTCTTGTTCTAATATAATCAAATTTCAAGAATCCCTTGCAAAAAATAAGGTAAAGTGGACATTCGCGCGCGCAAGACGAAATCCTTCCAAAAGCTTAGTGTTCGGAGCGATTTCAACATAAAAACATCAAAAAACCAATGGTTTTTCAACAAAAAAATGTCAAAATCTCATCCCGCGCGCTCTTGCGGATTCGTAGGAAACCCAACACTTTTTAAACATTTCTGTCAAACGGGCTTTTGCGAGCAACTTTTTCGAACTTCTGCGACAACGGTTGCGCACCTGCCAGGGCCATCATCCCTGTCAAATAATACCATGCGGGACACATTCGTTTTTTCTTCGCGCGCGCACGCCGAAATCTCCAAAAACCATTGGGCTTCTTAAGAATTTTAGCACCGCGCATGTATCATATGCATCATATGCAACAGATGTTCTGTGGAAGGCTTAACAACTTCTGTGGGTTAACAAGGCTTAACAACTTCTGTGGGTGTACGAACGTAGGCTTCAACAACTTCTGTGGGTGTGTACTCCACGCCAGTGTAGTAGCCACGGTCGTCCGCAGCCACGAAGTGAAGTGTCCCAACGTCATAGGGCGGGAAGCTGGGTTTGGGTGGTCGCGAAGAGTCGTTTGGATATTTGGTAGAGCTTGTAATGCCCCCCCACGAAGTGGGGGTATTGCCTGGTGTCGTATGAAAACCCTGGCACTGGGGAGAACACCACGCGTTCGGGTAAAATGATTGTTGTTGTTGTTGTTGTTGTTGTTGTTGTTGTTGTTGTTTGTCGTCGTCGTCCCCCCGCGACTCACCCGCGACCCACCCCGCGACCCACCCCGCGACCCCACCCGCGACCCCACCCGCGACCCACCCGCGACCCAACCCGCGACCCACTCGCGACCCAACCCGCGACTCACCCGCGACCCACACGCGACTCACCCGCGACCCACCCCGCGAGCCACCTTCGACCCAACCCGCGCCCGATCCGCGACCCAACCGCGACCCACCCGCGACCCATTTGCGACCCACCCGCGACACATCCTGCGACCAACCCGCGACCCCACCCGCGACCCAACCGCGACCCAAACCCGCGACCACCCGCGACCCAACCCGCGACTCACCCGCGACCACACGCGACCCACCCGCGACCCACCCGCGAGGCCACCTTCGACCCACCCCGCGCCCGATCCCGCGACCCACCCGCGACCCACCCGCGACCCACTTGCGACCCACCCGCGACCCATCCCGCGACCAACCCGCGACCCACCCGCGACCCACCCGCGACCGATCCACATTCGTTTGAAGAGAAATCGGTCAACATTTGTCCAAAATTGTGGCGCCTGCGGCGGGCTTCTCCAGCGAGACTGCCGACGTCCCCACCGCCCCCTCACTCTTATCCGCATCTGCGGGGTGCTACGTAAACTTTTGGCGCTCCGCGCAGATTTCTTGGATCTGCGCTGGACCCCCCTCCCTGGCGCGCGGAGCGCGCCAGGGGCGGCGCTGGAGGCGCCGCCAGGAGGGGCCCAGCGCGTATCCAAGAAATCGGCGCGGAGCGTCAACAGTTTATGTGTATGGCGTTTTCTCTTCGTCGGGGTATCGGTAATTACTTGTTTCCTCCTCTGAAAGGGTCGATGCATACCCCCCTAAGCCTTCCTGCAGGATCCAACGTCGTCCCGCGGACGTCATGGGAAGGATGCACATCAAGGGAACCATAATGATGTGTTATGTTCTCTACTAGCAGTTACACAATGCAGCTAAGCAATGATCTACATGTAGATCATGGCGTTGCTAGATACCCCCCCCCCCAACGCTGCCCCTGGCAACCAGCTCGTAGCACAGCACCCGCACGTGGGGCCGGCCCACGCCCGCGGCGCCCCCGAAGATGTCGGCCGCCAGCCGGTCCAGCATGCCGCTGGGTCGGGGGGCTGCCGGAGGAGCCCCTGGCCCAGGTCTGCTGGAGAGCCCACTGGCCCCTCGGACGACAGGCAAGACCCCAGACAGGAACATGAACCCGACAGAAAAAACAAAACGAGAGGCAGGAAAACAGAAAAACCCTGCGGGACCCAGACTCCTCGCGCTGTGAACAAAAATCCGCCGACCCCTTGTGGGTCTCTAGGCGTGTGAGATTATTCTCTTGCACAGCTGTGCTCTAGAGCTCGGACCTCGTCATTTTCGCTGGTCGTCGTCCCTGGTCCGGCCCTGGCCCTGGACCCAACCTCCCCACCTGGTCCTGGCCCCAGCCCCCCGGCCCTGGCCCCAGTCCCCCTCGCCCTGGACGCTTTATTTTCGTTCGTCGTCGGCGTCCCCCTGGTCCGGTCCTGGCCCTGGACCCAGCCTCCCCCCCTGGTCCTGGCCCCAGCCCCCCTCGCCCCGCTGGCTCTGGCCCTGGACCCAGCCTCCCCCCCCCCCCCGGCCATGGCCCCAGTCCCCCTCGCCCTGGACCTTGGCTCGTCGTCGTCGTCCCCCTGGTCCGGGCCCTGGACCCAACCTCCCCCCCTTGTCCTGGCCCCAGCCCCTCTCGCCCCGCTGGCCCTGGCCCTGGACCCAGCCTCCCCCTCCCCAGTCCCTGGGATCCTTTATTTTCGCTCGTCGCCGTCCCTGGTCCGGTCCTGGCCCTGGACCCAACCTCCCCCCCTGGTCCTGGCCCCAGCCCCCTTCGCCCCGCTGGCCCTGGCCCTGGACCCGACGAGACCCCACGAGCCCAAGGTTCCAGATCCAAAATGCAAATTATCCCAAAGCGACCCTACCTAGGAGTTGGAGCCCCGAGGAGAGCAATATTAGTAGTAACGGTAAACGCCGTCCTCCTCCTTCTTCTTGCTATGCAATGCTATGCTAGGCTATGCTATGTTATGCTGCGCTATGCTATGCTATGTTATGCTATGCTATGATATGCTATGCTATGATATGCTATGCTGCGCTACGCTATGCTATACTATGACATGCTATGCTACGCTGCGCTATGCTATGCTATGCTATGATACGATATACCATAATATGATATGATATGTTATGCTATGCTGCGCTGTGCTATGCTACGCTATGCTATGCGATGCAATGTTATGCTGCGGTATGCTATGCTATGCTATACTATGCTATGATGCGCTATTGTATGCTGCGCTATGCTATGCTATGCTATGATATGCTGCGCTATGCTATGCTGCGCTATGCTATGCTATGCTATGCTATGCTGTGCTATGCTATGCTAATGCTGCGCTGCGCTAAGCTAAGCTAAACTGAGCAAAGCTAAGCTAAACTAGGCTAGGCTAAGCTAAGCTAAGCTAGGCGAGGTTAAGCTAAGCTAAGTTAAGCTAGGCTATGCTAAGATGGGATAAGCAACGCTAAGCTAAGGGGGCGCAACTGGGGGAGCCGCCCGGGGCGCATTACACTGCCCGGCCATTTGAGCACAGAGAGTAAGAACCCTTCTAGGCAGAGCCTAGGTAGGGAACATGCGCTACGGGCGTGCCAGAATCGTCCCGGGCGGCCCCACGAGGCCCGAGGCAGGACGTGGAATGCAGCCCTGGACGCGCAGTAGTTCATAGAGAGGTCGGCGGATGTGGCGTAAGCCTATAGAATCACGACGGGAGGTTTTTCGCTACTTTCGGCCTCCGCGCGGCCTTACCGGGCCTCGAGAGCGTCGAACAACGACTCATGATGCAAAACCAGTCCCGGGGAAGGGGTCCAGACCTCTGGGGGTCGACGTTGTGGGAAAAAATCTCGACGCCGAGGGTCTGGTCCTGCTCTTCACTCCGCTGTGGGAGAACCCCGCGGGGGGCCCTCTCGGCCTCGTGGGTGCTCCGTGGGAGCTCCCCTGAGCCTGCACCTTCCGCACCTTCCGCGCGGCAGGTGCCGCCGCGATGCGGCCTCGACGGTGGCCGCCGCTGCGGCCGCGGCGGCGGCCGCAGCAGCGCAGCGCCTGCCGCGCGTAGGGTGCAGAAGGTGCAAGTCGAGGGTCCTACAGACCGAGGAAGCACGGCATAGACAGACGTACACTTGCGGAGCTCCGCGCGGACCTCTGGATCGGCGCGGGGCCGCCGCCCTCCCCGGCGCGCAGAGCGCGCCGGGGGCGGCGCCAGCGGCATCGCCAGAGGGGAGTCCAGCGCCGATCCGAGAAGTCCACGCGGAGCTCCGACAACTGGCGCCTGCCCTCGACCTGCACCTTCCGCACCCTCCGCGCGGCAGGTGCCGCGCTGCTGCGGCCGCTCGCCGTGGGCGGGAGGTGACTTCCGCGCGGAGGGTGCGGGAGGTGCAGGCCGAGGGTTTACCGTCGTTTCTACCCCCCGATGCTCTGGAGGCCGTGGTCCAGGGGAGATCCTTGGGCCCTGGGGGCACCTTTCGGCGGCGAGCGAGGGGGGGAAGTGAGAAGTAGAGGGCCTTCTCAGAAGGCGGCGGAACTTCTCAAATGGCCTCGCGCCCTCTGAGAGGTTGAAGTGGTACCTTCCGGGAAGGCTTCTAAAGAACTTCTCGGAAAGGCCGGGGACTTCCGAGCCTTCATGAAAAGGCCTGCCCCTTCTCACCCAGGCATGCGAAGTTCTGATTTTTGTCAATACGGGGTCCCTGGAAGTCTCGACCCTTTCCAGGGAACCAGCCAGCATTTCATCCTGAATCAATGTTTGACGCTCCCGAGGCCCAGCGAGTGCCCCCCGAGGCCGAAAACGGCCAAAAACCACCCCGTCCTGATCTTTATGCGACGCGATGCTGTCTGGGCACCTCCCCCCCTGGGGCTCGCCGCCGAACCTTGGGCCAGGGGCGCCGCTGGCAGCACCCCGCCTGGAGGTGTACGTCTTGCCCGTGCCCGTCTGCCCGAAGAGCAGCAGCGTGGCGCGCCCGCCCGCCGCCGCCTCCCGCAGCAGGGGCCGGGCGGCCGCCTCGCAGCGAGGCGAAGGCAGCGGCGGCACACGGGCACGAGCTTTCGGGGGGGGGAGGGGGGGGAGGGCAAGGAGGAGGAGGAGGAGAAGGAGGAGGAGGAGGAGGGGGAGGGCAAGAGGAGGAGGAGGAGGAGGAGGAGGAGGAAGCGGAGGAGGAAGAGGAGGTGGTGGTGGTGGTGGTGGTGGTGGTGGTGGTGGTGGTGGTGGTTGGAGGGCGGCCTCGACCTGCACCTGCCGCGCCTGCCGCGCGGAAGGCACCTTCCGCTCGCGGTGGCAGCGGCCGCAGCAGCGGGGCATCTGCCGCGCGTAAGGTGCGGAAGGTGCAGGTCGAGGACGGGTGGGGGAGAGAAAATGGTTGCTCTGGTTGTAAAGAGCCCAAATCTCGGGCGAGGGGAGGTGGGCAAGCTAGGTGCGCTCGCGCCAAAACTCACGTCCTATCCCTCCCTCCCATATCCCCTCCCGTGGTATTTTTGTCATCTGCCCGCGGGCGCGTGTCATAGCCGACCTGGGACTCCCAAATACATCCCATCGTGTTATGCGCAATCGGCAAAAGGAAGCTGCGTACATGAGAGGAAAACGAGGAGAAGAAGGAGGAGGAGGAGGAGGAAGTAGGAGGAGGAGGAGGTGGTGGTGGCGGTCTGTGGTGTGGGGGCGGGGGGGCAGGGCAGGGGGGGATGCACGCAGCTGGTTCGCTGACCTCGGATAATTGTTTGATCCGACAGTTTTGATAGATTCCGACCCTCGGGGACCGTTTCCAGGCCCCGCCATCAAAAAACGGACCTGGGGCGACAAACTACTCCTGAGGAAGCAGGCGGGACATTCCTCGGGGGGCCGCGGACTGGAAAAAAGTACATCCGCAGATGGCTGGGAAACAAACGCTGCACAAGCACAAACTGTCTGGGGTCCGCGTGGACTTCTCGGGACGTCGCTGAACGCTGTGTAGCGTACAATTGGGAATTCAAAAAACTGCAGGGGGTGTTTGAAACCCCCACTGTACACTGTTTGTTTAGCCCCCCTCACTGTACACTGCATCTCTCCGCTCCGCCTCCGGCCCCAGCGTCGACGATGCTCCTTCGAAGCTGCACCGGAAGCAAATTGGCCCGAAGATCCCCCTACGGGCGAAACGCTCAGCCTCTTGTTCTTCGGCGGCGAGCGAGGGGGGAAGTCAGAAGGAGAAGGCCTTCTCAGAAGGTTCGGAAGTCCCCCAGCCTTCTGAGAAGTGTTCTAAGCGCTCGCCGCCGAGATCTCCAGACTCGATCCAACACAAGTTTTATGTGCTCCATCCGACGAATATGAGGTCGGGCAAATCATCAACAAATAACAAAACAGCGCGCCAAAAAATAAAGTGAGCAACAAAGGATCAAACATAGTCAAAACAGCACGAAACACCGTCCCTAGTCTTGAATAGTCCTCCCGTGGAGGGACATTGAGGAAAACAATACAACATGCACCTCGCGGCTAAATTTGGATCGTGCGCGGCCGCCCCGCGATCACTGTCAAGTGGTTCTTGACAGGGACAACGGGAGTGATGGCGCGTGGCCTGCTGCGCGCAGGCCCACCAGACACAATTATGGGCATTGCTTTTCGACAAGGATGGTGGGGGCCGACATGTTTCTCGATGTGTGCTGTCACGTGCGCAGGCGCACCTGACGCACCCTGTACGTGCCCCGAACGCGGCGCACCTAGCGCGGCTGGAGTGCGCGGCACACCTGGCGCACTCGGAGCACGTGGCGCATCTGGCGCACCAGGCGTGCCTGGCACGCTCGGGCCCCAGGGGTGCCTGGCGCACGCGGCGCCCCTGGCACGCGTGGCGCACCTCGCCCAAGCGTCGCGCACCTGGGGTCGGCTTCGGTTCCCAGTAGCTGTCCATCCAAAGACGACCGCTGAACATGCTCAGGCTCGGGTGCTACTTTTGTGTAGGGAGGGCGGGTGGGAGTGAGCTAGACGGCTTGCGGGCGGGTGGGTAGCTTGATCACTGTTCCTTGTTAGTATACACCCCCTCCCCCCGGCGACCGGGGAGCAATACAAACCGCACTCTGGCTCCATATTTTGAGAATGCGCGGCAAACCCGATGCGGCCCACCCTCCACCATCCCTGCCAAAAATCAATGCGCAGTACACTTTGAGGCAAAGTCTTGAGTCATGCTCGTGAGGCCCGCGAATACGTCGTATTGTGTTTGAAAAGGACGGCGGGGGTGTCAGCATATTCCATGCTGTGCGCAGGGCTACCACCCCTACAATACAACATGCACCTCGCGGCTAAATTTGGATCGTGCGCGGCCATCCTGCGAACACTGTCAAGTGGTTTTTGACAGGGACGGCGGGGGTGGTGTCGCGTGGTCTGCTGTGCGCAGGCCCACCAGACACAATTATGGGCATCGGATTTCAACAAGGATGGCGGGGGCCGACATGTTTCTCGATGTGTGCTGTCACGTGCGCAGGCGCACCTGACGCACTCTGCACGTGTCCCGAACGCGGCGCACCTAGCGCGGCTGGAGTGCGCGGCACACCTGGCGCACTCGGAGCACGTGGCGCATCTGGCGCACCAGGCGTGCCTGGCACGCTCGGGCCCCAGGGGTGCCTGGCGCACGTGGCGCCCCTGGCACGCGTGGCGCACCTCGCCCAAGCGTCGCGCACCTGGGGTCGGCTTCGGTTCCCAGTAGCTGTCCATCCAAAGACGACCGCTGAACATGCTCAGGCTCGGGTGCTACTTTTGTGTAGGGAGGGCGGGTGGGAGTGAGCTAGACGGCTCGCGGGCGGGTGGGTAGCTTGATCACTGCTCCCTATTAATAAACACCCTCTCCCCCAGGCGACTGGGGGCCAACCAGGGTCCATGCCGACCCCCCCACCATCCCTTGTAAAAAACAATGCAAAACACACTCTGCCTCCAAATTCGGAACATGCGCAGCCAACCCGATGCGGCCCCCCCAACATCCTTGTCAAAAACTATACAGAGTACACTTGGCGGCGGCGGCGGCTGCGGCGGCTGCGGCGGCGGTGGCGGCGGTGGCGGCGGCTGCGGCGGCGGCGGCGGCGGCGGCGGGGGCGGCGGCGGCTGCGGCGGCGGCGGCGGCGGCGGCGGCTGCGGCGGCGGCGGTAGCGGTGGCGGCAGCGGCTGCGGCGGGCGGC
>CAUYUJ010020280.1:151980-160378 GCA_963575745.1 Prorocentrum cordatum
GGAGGTCTGGACCCCTTCCCTGGGACACCCCGAGCCGTTTTTGACGGTCCCAGGGCCATGTACAATCGAACCTCGGCCAGAAGAACATCCCTCAAGACCATGAGACCCTGCGTAGGCCAACACAAACAGGACATTCAAGGGTACCCTGCCCAGAATGAATAAGAACATCCAACAAGCACGAAGAACACTAGAGGTACTCTCCCCGCACCGACCTCGATCTTATAGCTCGGTCCGATTGCAAGTTGAAAATTCCACAACCAAAAATCAACGTTGCGCCACACACCCCGCTTGGCGGCACGCACAACTTTTAAGGGGGCCGGGGCGTGGGGGGAGATTGTCTAAGAAGGCAGGGAGGGCTTCCTGGAAGGCAGAGTGGTCTTCTTGGAAACTACAGCCAAGAAGCTCATCATCAAAGACTACTGCCAAGAAGCGATCATCGACTACAGCCGAAGCAGCCGAAACTACGACCAAGAAACTTAACGCCAAAAAAGAAACCGGTGCCAGCCTCCCCGAAGCTTCCTCAACAAACCCGGCCAAATCTCAGTGTCAACGCTAGAGGGGCGAACGTGCTCCAGAAACTGGGCCAGCCTTCCGGCAAGTTGGTCAAGAGACGCCGGCCCAGCTCTTCGGGAGGAGGCTTCTTCACCAGATGTTCGACTGTATAAGAAGCCGTCCTGGAAGCCTGCCAAGGCCCCTGCCTTCGCAGTAAGCGCCCCTGCCTTCGCAAGAAGCGCCCCTGCACCCTCAGAAGGCCTCCCCCTCGCGCCACCCCATTGCGCGCGCCGCCCCCCCCCCCCCCCCCGACCCAGACCTGCACGGTCTCCCCCGGGGCCGTAGGCGACCCGCGGAGGAGGAGGAGGAGAGGAGGAGGAGGAGGAGGAGGAGGAGGAGGAGGAGGAGGAGGAGCAGGTGGAGGAGGGAGGAGGAGGTGGAGGAGGAGGAGGAGGAGGAGGAGGAGGTGCGGGAGGAGGAGGAGGCGGAGGAGGAGGAGGAGGAGGGGGAGGAGGAGGAGGAGGGGAAGGAGTAGGAGGAGGAGGAGGAGGAGGAGGAGGAGGAGGAGGAGGAGGAGGACGAGGACGGGTCGCCGAAGCCCTTCGGAGAAACCCTCCAGCCGCCCCCCCCCCCGACACATACCTCCGATGCCTTGATGCTGCCCAGACGGGGTCCTCGGAGCTCGGGGCCACTTCCCGGGGGCCGGTGCTTCGTCGCGGGCCGTGCCTCGACGGCCCTGGGCCCAGCGAGGGCCCCCCAGCGCCGAAGACGGCGACGAACCTGCGTCTTGATTCGTGCCAATGCGTTGGAGGTCTGTTCCCAGACCCCCTCGCGTTGTGAAAAAATCGCGGCGGGAGGTTGTTCGCTGGCTTCGGCCTCCGGGGGCCCTTGCTGGGCCTCGGGAGCGTCAACAACGATTCAGGGTGAAAACCGGTCCCGGGGAAGAGGTCTGGGGGTCGACGATGTGAAAAAATCACGACGTCGGGGGTCTGGGTTGGAGGCATGGGTAGCCCTCACCTCTCTCTTGGACGCCCCCGAGATGTATAGCGAGCGCCCGTCTCGGTGCACCCGCCCGTCGTGCACCACGACCGCGCTATTGGGGCCCTCCAGGCTGACGGAATCGTAGGCCCCGCCGAGCCGCTCCTCTGAGGGGCAAGGTTAATGGGCGAGACGCTCTTTTCCGGACGGTTTCGTTGTCTCTCGGCGGCTTTCCAAACTTCCGCGACCTGCACCTTCGGCAGCCGACTTCGGCACCTCCCGCGCGGCAGATGCTGCGCTGCTGCGGCCGCATCGCGGCGGCACCTTCCGCGCGAAAGGTGCGCAAGGTGCAGTTTGAGAGCTCGGGATGGCTTCCATCAGCTGCGCCTCGTCAAGAGCGTCCCGGGGGCCCCGAGTTATCCCGAACGGCCGCCAGAGGCTTGAGTTATGACCCGAAAATACGTCGGCCAGGAATCGGCGGTGCATCGCCGATAGATCGGCGACATACTCCTGATTGCGAATCCGCACATTCCTGGGCAAAGGGAGGGGGGCTATCAGGCCCCGTGGGGGTGGATGCGTCCCCCTCTGAGCCCACCCCCCCGGGCTATAACGTTGCCATGGATCCTCCTCCAGCAGCGGGCGCTTGCGCGCCATGACCCGGAAGCGGCCAGGCCTGTCGGCGGAGCGTAAGACCCTAAGACCCTCCTCCTCCTCCTCCTCCTCCTCCTCCTCCTCCTCCTCCTCCTCCTCCTCCTCCCTCTCCTCCTCCTCCTCCTCCTCCTCCTCCTCCTCCTCCTCCTCCTCCTCCTCCTCCTCCTCCTCCTCCTCCTCCTCCCCCTGAGGTCCGATGTTGCAGCAAAATGCGACATCGCAAAAATCACGACAGGAGCCCCGGACCCATCTTTCTGCGTCACGTCTCGAGCCAGATCGATCTGCGAGAGCCCCGGGGCCCGAAGCTGAACGACAACGCTGGTTGAGAAGAAACTGCAGCGCCAGGATCTCAGGGACTCCTCCTCCTCCTCCTCCTCCTCCTCCTCCTCCTCCTCCTCCTCCTCCTCCTCCTCCTCCTCCTCCTCGCTCGCCGCCGAGCTTCGACCCGTGGGGAGCCGCGCCACGAAACCAAAAAGCGCACCGGGCAATCCTCCTTAGAGGAGTCGGTGCGCCGACGCCGACGCCCGTCGCCGTCGTCTGGGCGGCTATACATTCTAGGAAGGCAGAAGGTCGGCACCAACACCACCAGGGTACATCTCCTGAGCGATCCAAGACCGAAGATTCGGAGAGGCGGACAGGTCCAGAGGCGGCACAGCCGGAAGGCATAGGCAGAGGACGGATCGGGGGAGGGGAGGCGACGCAAACAAAGCGGTCGCTCACAGAACTCGGGGAGAACGGAAGGGGGGGATATCAAAGGGTAGGGTAGAGAATCAGCTCACGTAGCTGACTTTCCCAGCGCCTCCCAGCGCCGGGAGGCGCCCATGTATCGAGGAGTGGGCCCGGCGGCGGGGCCGAAACCAGCTGCACGCAGCAGATTTCGCACCCCCCCCTTTCCCTATTTCCCTCTTTCGCTCGGCCCGAAGAACGGAGGGGGACGCATGCGGGACAAAGATAAACCGCAACGCTACCCCAAGCTCGCGGGGCTACAGAAGCCCCCACCCTTCGGGATCCCATCGGCGACTCCCCTGCCCTGCCCCTCGTGGTACCCGAGCCCGCTTGTGAGGATGTCCCGAGCGAAGGGGGGGGACCAACACCAGCAGGGACCCTCCCGCCTGGCAGGCCGATTGGGTCCCTGAGACCCTGGGGGCGGCTCACCACGTCCCCGCCGGTGAGCGCAACGAAAACCCAGCCAGCAGCGGCAAGACCCCCAGGTTCGATTTGTCAGAAGCCAGGCTGAGGCTCCGCTGCCAATAAGCAACAACCACTCCTCAATTCTGCCACGACCCACCCGATCCGTACGCGGGCAGTTTGGGCGCGCGGTTACATGGTCGTTTACGCTTCCTCGTGATGTTCCCTGGTGGTGTTGGTGTTTTTCCTTCTTCCGACTAAATTGGCGCATTTTGCTCGGGGGGAGGCGTGCTCTCGTCGCCACCGCTGGGCGCGGCCCCCCTGGGTGCACGGGAGCCCCGCGATCGGCTTACCAGTGGCATGCCGGTGGCGCCTGAAGGAACGAGGGCAGAAAATCCACCCCCATAAGAAGCACCCCGACAAGCGAAGCCACTTGGCAAACGCACCCTTGCAAGGAAGGGATCGATCGACCAGGGCAGGGCAGTCTCGCCAACGCCGAGGGCCGTTTAGCAAACGCCAGTTCTCGGGGCCTGGGTGCTTTTTCCTCCCGTGAGGAGGGGGAGGGAGGCAACGACGCCGACGACGCCGTCGCGGTCGTTCTTTGGGCGGCGTCGGGCGCGCCGCTCTGGGGGAGGGGGGGGGCGCCTCTCGTCGCCACCGCCATGGCGCGGCCTCCCGGACCTCCGCGGGCGCCATGGTGGCTTCCATCCGCGGCCCCAGCGCCGTTTTCCTCCCCCACGCGAGGCCAGCAATGCTTGATGGCGCCGCGGGGCCCAGGATGGCTTCCAGCCGCGGCCCCGGCGCTCCCGGCCGCCTCCGCGGGCGCCCGTCTTTTCCCACGCGAGGTCGTCAATGCTTGTTGGCGCCGCGGGGCCCAGAGGGTTTCCATCCGCGGCCGCGGCGCTCCCGGCCGCCTCCGCGGGCGCCGTTTTACTTCCCCACGCGAGGCCATCCATGCGAGATGGCGCCGCGGGGCCCGAGGCCGACGTCGTGCTCATTACCATGGGAGGAGCGCGGACCACCCAGGAACGGTAGGGGGCGGCCTGACCGCGGCGAGCCTCGGCCACGAACGGCGTTTTACTTCCGCCGAGCTTCCGCCGCGGCAGAGATGCCAACTCCTCCGATCCTCGAAGGCAAGGCCCTTTTCGGAATGCCCCACGTGTCCTCCTTGGAGGCGCGCGTCCGACCCGAGCATGTGGCACACCCATCTTGCAGCAGAACGTTTCCCGAGCGGCGTGGCCCGAAAGCGCCCGCCACCACGCACATCCCAGAAGACTTCTCGGTGCGCGCGTCGCCCCTGGGGGAGGGGGGGGGGCGACGCACACATGGCATCCAGCTGCTGGGGTGACGCCGAGGCTCTCCCTGGACCTGGAGCCGAGGAGCGGCCCCAAAAAACCAGAGCCCCTCCCGAGCCCCAGGTGGCCCCTGCTTCAGCGGCCTCACCGGCGCTCCGGCCCCCGAGGGGCCGAGGTCGAGGAGATGCGCCGGCAAGCACGACTCGGGTCCCAGACGCCGGACGTCGTGATTCTTGCCACAACCTCGACCCTCTGAGAGGTCTGGACCCCTTCCCCGGGACCGGCTTTTCATCCTGAGCAATTTTTCACGATCCCGAGGGCCGGTAGGGGCCCCCAGAGGCCGAAACTGCGGAGAACCCTCCCGTCGCGGTGTTTGTTTCACAGCGCGAGGGGGTCTGGGAAGCAGATCGTCGAGGACCTAGGGGACCGGACGCGGCTCGGAACACTGCGCCGGGTGAGGGGCCATGCTCTGCAGGGGAGGGGCCCCAGGGGCCGATTCCGTGGTGTGGTCGGGCGCCGGGCCGTGGGGCAGCGGCGGCCGCTCGGGACGACTCGGGCAACTCCGGAGCGCTCTCGACGGGGCGCAGCCGCTGGAAGGCGCCCCGAGGCGGGAACGCCGCCGAGAGTCAACAGAAGCGTCCGCGAACCTCAAGCATCTAGAACCTCGGAATTCCTCAAGCCACAAGCACGCCCGCCGTGCTCGTGCTCGCGACTCTCGGGTGCACGAGGGAGTGACCCTAGGCAAGGGTGACTTTTTAAAAAGTGCGCGGCCAAGAGGGGCCCTTGAAAGGCACCACCGGGCGCGCAAGCCGCTGCTATCGCCTCGCAAATTTGGCGATCGGGAGGCCCCACCGGGCCCGCACCAGAGGCCACTCCGGCGAAAGGTCACTCCTATGCGTGTGGACCCGAGGCTCGAGGGGGTCACAGCACCGCCCGCGACGCGGCGACGTGGGCGACGGGCGTCGTCGCCCGAGCCTTGCGCTGGCCTCCCCGTTCGCCCTCTCGACGGAGCCCTCCCAGGCGAGCTCCGCGACGCCCGCGTCGTAGAGCCTGGCGTCCGCCGAGGTGTCCGCGCCCCGAGGCGGGCCGAGGAGGCGCCCAAGACGGCCGCACGAGGGCCCCCCCACAAGGGGCCCAAGAGAGGGAGCACGGACCGAAAATCCGAGCCCTCCGCCTCTCCCAGGAGGCCCCAAGGGGCGCCCAGGAGGCCCCAAGGGGCGCTCAGGAGGCCCCAAGAGGGTGGGTCGGTCTCCCCCCCCCCCCCCCTCCTCGCGCCTCGCATCGCCTGCACAGACAGGACGGGCGGCTTTTCGCCACTCGCTTCTCTGGGGGCCCTTGCCGGGCCTCTCTGGGGTCTCGGAGCAGGCCCAGGAAATGGTTCCAGACCTTGAGATCCGACGTAGCGAAAAAAACATGTTAAAAAATCACGCCCGGAGCCCTAGACCCAATCTTTCTGCGTCATCTGTCGAGCTGGATCGATCTGCGAGGGTCCCAGGGCCCAAATGAAAGCGAAAACGCCTGGCTCGAACAAATGAGACGCCAGGATCTCAGGGGACCGCTGGGGTCCACGTCCCTGTCGGTGGCCCAGGGTTCCTTCTGAGCCCGTTCGGCGTCTGAGCCCCTTCGGCCGCCGATTACGCAGCCGAGCGGTCTCGATTCCAGCAGGGTCGAGGGGATCGAGCAAGTTCGGTTGCCGAATGGGTACCGCCTTGAGCTCCATTCGGCGGACGCAGGGGCTCGGACGCCGAATGGGCTCAGGAGGGAGCCCCGGGCCCGAAAGCGGCCCCCACAAGGGCTGAGAATAGCTGGCCAGGAAAAGCGCCGGGACGGCACGAATGAACCCGTCGGGAGGGAGCCGAGCTGGAGGACAAAAAACCCGCGATTGAACAATTGAATTCGTCGGAGACCCTCGACTTGCACCTTCCGAACCTTCCGCGCGGCTGGTGCCGCGCTGCCGCCGCCGCGGCCGCATCGCGGCGGCACCTTCCGCGCGGAAGTTGCGGAAGCGGCAGGTCGAGGGGATGATGATGATGATGATGATGATGATGATGATGATGATGATGATGATGATGATGATGATGATGATGATGATGATGATGATAATGCTGCTGATGATGATGAGGATGATGGTGATGATGCTGATGGTGATGATGCTGATGATGATGCTGATGGTGATGATGAAAATGATGATGCTGCTGATGATGCTGATGGTGATGATGCTGATGCAAATGTTGTTGTTGATGACGATGATGATTATGACGATGGGGATGCGGGAGCCGCTGCAGCGGCGCCAGCGGCAGCGCGTCTGGGAGGCGCGCGGCCAGGTGGCGCCCGAGGATGGCCGACGCCAGGCGAGCCCCGCGGTAGTCGCCGATGCCCGGGGGCGCGAGAAGGAGTGCCGCCCAGCGAACGCCCCTTCCCCCTGGGCCCCCCCTCCCTCCTCCTCAGCTCCTCCTGCTCCTCCTCCTCCTCCTCCTCATCATCATCATCACCACCAGCATCGCCATCATCACCTGCAGCATCGCCATCATCATCACCATTACCATCATCATCACCATCACCACCATTATCACCAGCATCACCATCACCATCATCATCATCATCATCATCATCATCACCATCATCATCATTAGTATCATCATCCTTACCAGTCATCAGTATTAAACTGTACCAGCGAAAGCATCCGTATCATCAGCATCATCATCATCAGATGCAGCATCCATATATTTATCATTTAAATGATCCTTCTCCTTCTCCTCCTCCTCATCCAACAAATCCTCCTCCTCCTTCTCCTCTTACCATTTCTATTAGCATTACTACTACTACCACCTTTACCACTACCACTGCCACTACTACTACCACTGTTACTAATACTACGATTACCACTACTACTACTACTACTACTCCTACTACTACTACTACTACTACTACTACTACTATTACTACTACTACTATACTACTACTACTACTACTACTACTACTACTACGACTACTACTACTACTACTACTACTACTGCTGACTACTACTACTATACTGCTACTACTACTACTACGTACCACCACCGACCCACTACTACTACTACTACTACTACTGGCTGCTACTACTACTACTACTACACTACTACTACTACACTACTACTACGGCTACTACTACTACTACTACTACTACTACTACACTACTAACTACTACTACTACCACTATCTACTACGACTACGACTACTATTACTCTACTACACTACGACTGAGACTTCTACACCACCACCACTAACTACTACTACACTCTGGTACTACTACTACTACTACTACTCCTACTACTACTGCTACTACTTCTACTACTACTACTACTAGAACTGCCACTACGACTACTACAAAACTACTACAAAACTACTACTACTACTACTACTACTACTACTACTACTACCACTGCTGCTACTACTACTACTAATAATACTACTACTATTATTACGTGTACTACTATCATTACTACTAATCTACTATTATTACGTGTACTACTACTACTAATACTACTATCAGTACTACTACTACCACCGATACTACTGTTCCTACTTCTACTACTGCTACTACTACTACTACTGCTACTACTACTACTACTACTACTACTACTACTACTACTGCAAATACTACTACTGATAGTATTACTGTTACTACTCCTACCCCTACTACTACTACTACTACTACTACTACTACTGCTATACTACTACTACTACTACTACTACTACTACTACTACTACTACTGCTACTACTACTACTACTGCTACTACTACGACTAGTACTTCAACTACTTCTGCTAGTTCTACGACTTCTACTACGACTGCTACTACTACTACTACTA
>CAUYUJ010020281.1:0-92500 GCA_963575745.1 Prorocentrum cordatum
GTGAGTAGTGAGTACTGAACTGTGAGTAGTGAGTAGTGAGTAGTGAGTAGTGGATAGGTGTTAGTGGGTAGTGAGTGGTGATTTGTGATCAGTCAGTAGTGGGTAGTGAGTTGTGTTTAGTGAGTAGTGAGTATTGAGTAGTGAGTAGTGAGTAGTGAGTAGTGGGTAGTGAGTAGGGAGTAGGGCGTAGTGAGTAGTGGGTAGTGAGTAGTCAGTCGTGAGTAGTGAGCAGTTAGTCGTGAGAAGTGAGTAGTAAGGAGCGAGTAGTGAGCACTGAATAGTTGGGGCTAGGGTTAGGGTTTGGGGTTAGTGTTAGGGGTTGGGTTAGGGTAAGGGTGAGGATTAGTGTTCGGGGTGGTAGGGTTCGGGTTTTGGAGCTCGTGGGCGCCGTGGCGAAAGGGGGGGGCGGGGGGAGGGGGGTTCGAACTTGGCGGCCAAAAGGGGGGGAGGAGGTGAGGGTTCGGACCCCCCCCCGTTTTGAAAGCGGGGGAGTGTGGGGGGGCCCCCGACGACGGATCGGAAAAGGGGGAGAGGGGGGGTTTCCCGACGACGGATCGGGAAAGGGGGGGGGTCTCCGACGACGGATCGGGGAAGGGGGGGGTCCCCCCTCTTAGGGAAAATCCAGCGGCCCACCCTCCGTCATTGGTCTTGCCGTCGTCATGGTCATCAGCGTCACCATCATCGCTACTATCATCATCGTGTTTACCGTTGTCGACGTCGCCATAATACCGCGCCCGCCCAAGCCACCGACTCGCTTTGAATTGCCCGCGAGTCAGCGCGGCTTGCGACACGCGCCGGGAAGTGCCCAGAGGTCAGCGCCACTGCGGCCGCGTCGATCGCGCCAAACTCTCTGGCCGCTGTGCGCGCGCGCATGTGCGGGCTAGCGCGGCCGCAGAGATGCACGAGCCAACGCCAAGCAGCCATCGCAATTGCCGCCGCGTGAGTTCTGCAAACCAATTTGCGGGTGGATGGGTGGGGTGATGGCGCGAACATTGTAGTTGACACCCGAAGTTTTACAACATTAATTGCGCCGCGTAAATTCTCCTTTATAAAAGAAAAGAAGGGTCCATGATCCTGCGGGTAAATACGCCCGCCATGGGGATATGCAATTTCAGTATTATTCTTGGGCTTACGCCACACCGCCGACCCCTTGGGGGGGCTCGCAGCGCGTCGCCTTCGCTCAGAATCTGACCGCTGGGGACGGGATGGATAAGGCCCGCGTTTACAGACGTGAGCCATTTATCGGACAGTCAGAAAGAACATTACAGGAGAACGGGCCAAACGCATCGCCCGGTCATGTGCCGCGCGTGCCACGAAAAATCGGAGGCCCAGATTTTCCGTTGTGGAGCATGCCCGACGGGGGCGGATGGGAAGGCGCCCGCGTTCACAGACTTGAGCCATTTGTCCGATAACCAGAAAGTGCATTATAGGAAGACGGGCCAGGCGCATCGCCCAGTCGTGTGCCGCGCGTGTCACGATGCGCGCACGGGGGCGAAAAAGTTTGAATGCTCCGCGTGCCCACCGAACGGGGACGGGAAGAAACCAGCGTTTTCAGACGGGGGCCATTTGTCGAAAGACCAGAAGAAGAATTATTTCAAGCGAAACAACCAGTTGTGTGCGCGAAGTGTTTTAAAGCGGGACGAGCGCCGCGGAGAGACCCTCCGAAACGCCCGGCGGAACCAAGTGACGAGCATTGCGACAAGGCACGGAAGTTGCGAGGAATCTGACCGCTGGGGACGGGATGGATAAGGGGGACGTGGAGGAGGGAGGATGGGGGAGCAGCCAAAGGCGGAGAAGGTGAAAAGTGAGCCAGTGGAGGGACTACGAGACAGAAAGCTGAGAGGGGAGACGGGAGGAGGGGGCGGAAGAGGAGGATGAGAAGGAGCAGGAGAACACGACGAGGACGACAATGGCGGCGACAGACTCGACGGCGTAGGCTGGGCACATTTTTGGGGCCATCTTGGGGGCTTCGTTGACCGTTGTGGGAGCCTCTGGCGCCGTCGTCGTGAGAATCCTCTCGGGGGCCTGCGGGAGGCAGTTTGGAGGCTTCTGGGGAGCTGTTTTGGGGCAGCTTGGGGCTTTTTTTGGGCTTGTTGGGGGCCTCTTGGGGGCTTCTTGGAGCCTCTTGGAGGCCTCTTGGGGCCTCCTTGGCGCCTTTTGGGGCGGAAGGCTAGAATTTTAGGTTCGTGGTCCCCGTCTGGAGCCTTTCTTGGGCCCCTCTGTGGGCCCTCTTGGACTGTCTGAAGGCCCTCTTGAGCCGTTTTGAGGCGCTCTTGGGCCGTGTTGGGGCCCACTTGGGAGCCTCTCGGGTCGTCTTGATGCCGTCTTGGGGGCTTCTTTCGCCGTCTTGGAGCGTCGGAAGCCCGAAAAAACGCGAAGGCCAAAAACGTTGAAAAAACCAATGGAAATCGACGATTTTGGCCTCTTGGGGCCATCTTGGGAGGCGTCTTGGAAGCTTCTTGGGGCGTCTTGGAGGCATCTGGGGCCATCTGGAGGCCATCTTGACCGTCTTCGAGTGTTTTTTCGGCGACTCGGGGCCCTCTTGGACCGTCTGCAGAGCTTCTTGGGAGCCTCTTCGCTCGTTTGCGGCCCCCCCATATGCAATTTCAGTATTATTTTGCCCCATCGTTCATTCTTAAGCATGGGTTCGTATGATCTCAGCCAGCCCCGTACCGACCCTCCCCATCATCCCTTGCAGAGACACAGGGCGCGCGTACGTCTTCATCTTCAAAGTTTTTTTCGCCAGCGCTCCTTTGCAACAGGGTGGACGAAGTGCGCACGCGCGCGCCGAACACATAACATATAATATTGCAACATCGGTTTTCGAAAAAAAGTCTGCGCGCGCTTTGGCGAATCCGAAGGAAAGACTTTTTTGTTTCCGAAGTTTTCCATCACATGTGGCCAATCGTGCCCGCCGCGCGCGCGTATGTCGGAATCATTGGAACGCCCTTGAGCGCGTGCTGTCGCAACAGTCCCCTGCACAAGGTGCGACGAAGTGCGCGCGCGTGTCGTCGCGCGCGCATGGCCCAATCCTGTATAACACCCCTGGTTTCGTAGGGATTTCGAAATCGAGTGTCCCAACACATGTACAACCACACGGGTTTGAATACGTAGTTCTCAAACAAAGCATGCGCTCGCACTTTTGCGAATTCTGAAGACAACCGTCTGCTTTGAACACATCAAACGCTACCAAACGTGCCCCTCGCGCGCGCATGTCGAAATCATTCGAACGCCCTTGCGTGCGTGCTGGGGGGGGAGGGGGGGGGCACGATCTCTGTCAAATAACACCATGCGGGCCACTCGCGCGCGTCGGCCGCGCGCGCATGTCGAAATCCGTCCAAAACCTTCATCGCAGACGCGAGGACACCATCATCGTCATCGGCGTGACCAGCATCGGTGCCGTCCTTGCCCTTGCCGTTGTTTTTTTTTCATCATCGTCACCAGCATTGCTAATATCATCATCATCATCACCATCATCGCCATCATCATTATCATCGTCGTTTCTGCCGTTGTTGACGTCACCGTAGTACCGCGCCCGCCGGACTCACCGACTCGCACTGATCTGCCCGCGCGTCAGCGCGGTCTCCGGGGCGTGCTGGGAATGTCCCAGCGGTCAGTGCCACCGCGGCCGCGTCGGTCGCGCCAGAGTAGCTGGCCGCCCTGCGCGCGAGCATGCGCGCGCTAGCGCGGCCGCGACGATGCACCAGCCAGCGCCGAGCAGCCATCGCAATCGCCCGTGCGCGGGTTTTGCAAACAAATTTGCGGGTGGACGAGTGGGATGCTTACGCGAGGTGGTCGCGCTCGACGACTCGAAGAAGTCAAAGTCAATTGCACCACATGGATTGCACCTCGTATGTTACACCACGTAGATTGCGCAACATGGGTTGCACCACGTAGATGCACAGGAATTTCTCCCCGCGTTGATTGCGCACTGTGTGTTGTACCACTCTTGTTGTTCTACATCGATTACACGGCATATATTTTCAGCCAAGTAGACTGCACCACGTATATTGCACCAAATTGATTGCACCACGTAGAGTGCACCACACACACATTGCGTACCATGTACGTGTTTTCCTTTTTTTTTTTTTTTTTTTTTTTTTTTTTTTTTTTTTTTTTTTTTTTTTTTTTTTTTTTTTTTTTTTTTTTTTTTTTTTTTTTTTTTTTTTCTTTTTCTTTTTTTTGGTTTCAAAAAAAAAAAACTAAATAAAGTCAGTAGCACATAACGTATGGTATATATTTATATATATGTGTATATATATACATACACACATATATATAACATATGGCACCCCATGTCTAGCATATACGTTGCACAACGCAGCCTGCACTTTACACAGCATCACATGCATTGCGCAACGTCGATTGCGTCGCATATTTTGTTCCATACAGTTGCGCAGTCCTTGTAACACAACACACGTATATACATACATGCGTATGTGTGTGTAGAGATAGAGAGAGAGAGAGAGAGAGAGAGAGAGAGAGGGAGAGAGAGAGAGAGAGACATAGAGAGAGAGGGGGAGAGGGAGAGAGAGAGAGAGAGAGAGAGAGGGAGAGAGAACACTAGATAACAGACAGTGAGAGAGAGAGAGAGAGAGAGAGAGAGAGATGGAGCGAGAGAACACGAGGGAAACGTACACATCGAGAGAGAGAGAGAGAGACACACACACGCATATATTTATATATACATACATAGAAAGAGAGGGGGGAGAGAGAGAGAGAGAGGGAGAAACATAATCGAGAGAGAGAGAGAGAGAGAACGAGAGGGAAAGAAAGAGACACACATAGACAGAAAGAGAGAGAGAGAGAGAAAGAGAGACAGAGAAACACACACATACACACACATACACACATACACACACATACACACATACACACATACACATACACACATACACACATGCACAGATGCATACATACACACATGCACACTGACACACTTATACACATACACACATACACACATATACACATACACACATACACATATACATATGCATGGGTATATTTATTAGATATACATATACATCTACATATTTATATATATACACACATTCGGATCGGCGCTGTAGGAGGCGGAGGAGGCGAAGCAGGAGGAAGAGGAGGCGGAGGAGGAGGAGGACGAGGAGGAGGAGGAGGAGGAGGTGCAGGAGGAGGAGGTGGAGGCGGATGAGGAGGAGGAAGAGGAGGGGGGAGGAGGAGTAGCCGTGGCTGCCTCCCGCTACCCGGGCCGCCCGGAGCTGTCGAATGCCGCCGAGTGCCCCTCGCCTTGCCCCGGGCTCCCGGGGGCGAAGCCCCGCGGCCGCGCCCGCAGGTGGAGGAGGGCGAGGCCTGGCAGGACCCGGGGATCGAATGCTCATTTTTGGGACCATTCTTGGGCCCACTTATCTTATCAAGGGCAACGATGTGGGGGGATAGGCATAGGTGCGCATCGACCCCCGATCGCCCATTGATCGCCGATACAATGCCGTTACCAAAGTTTTGACCATTTCGTCGACGGACCCCCCTCCCCCCATCTAATCCTACGACATGGCATCCGCCTGTCGCGGAGTAGGTTTCGCATCCCGCCCACACCGTTTCTCCTTAGTATTTGAGATTTATTACGGTGTACAAACTTACTCCGCACGTTTTTTGATGTGGATTAACTTGCTCCGCGTTCTTGTTGAACTTACTCCGCGTTGTGCTTTAGCTGAAGGAAACATACTCCGCGTCCTCCGAAACTTACTCCACTTGTGTTTTACGAGGGTGAGCGGCTTCAGATCTGCATGGGCATATGTCCGTCGTTCAGTTTTGCCCGAGGGCGCGCTGGCCGCAGGTCCGGCCTTGGGATTTGCATGAATGGTTAAAAAACTTTAGCAACGGCAGAGTATGTTCCCGATAGCCCCAACCTGCCCAGGAACCTGCGGATTCACTATCGGGG
This sequence comes from Prorocentrum cordatum, assembly GCA_963575745.1. Taxonomy (NCBI): domain Eukaryota; class Dinophyceae; order Prorocentrales; family Prorocentraceae; genus Prorocentrum; species Prorocentrum cordatum. The sequence goes on from CAUYUJ010020281.1 coordinate 5,921, forward strand.
GCCTATCGCCTATCTAACGGTGATGCATCACCGAGTCCAGGTCGATGTTTCTCCCCCTATGCCAGTCCCCCCTATCGTTGCCTCTCAACCTAACGGATCGGTTCGACTCTTTCTCGACTCCAGTTGGACTCTAGTTCGACTCTAGCTCGACTCAAGTTCGACTCAGGTTCGATTCATTTTTGATTTAAGCCGACAGAAGTTCGACGCAGCATCGACGGATGAGTGGAGCGAGGGGCTCCAGGAAGGTCCCCAGTACGAGCCTCTAATGGGGAGGCTCGCTCTTCGAGGAGGCGGCGGTGGCGAGGACAGAGACTTTCCGGCGTCTTCGAACCGCGATGGCGGATGCTTTTTTCGACACCTTCGGCCTCCCTGGGCCCTCGCCGGGCTCCAGGATCCTCAGAAAACGAGGCGGGACGAAAAACTCCGCCCGACAAGTTTGTATACTGTGCCCAAACGCCCTCGGGGGTGGGCGAGGTTCCTGATCGTGGGTTTGGTCTACAACGTCCTCTCCCTGGGTCGTGGTCTATACATACTGAACGTGGCCCCGTGGGGTGGAGAAATCTATTGGGGTGCCCTGAGATCCGACGTTGCGCAAAAATTGCAACATCGTGGGAAACCATGACCGGAGCCCCGGACCCTATCTTTCTGCGTCATTTTCCTAGCCGGATCGATCTGTGGGGGTCTTAGGGCCCGAAATCGGGCGAAGACGCTGGGTGGGAAAAATTGCAACGCCAGGATCTCAGGGTGGGGGTGGTGGCGGTGGCATACAGCAAAGAGTCGAAGACAGAAACAGCCCAGACCTCTGGGGAGCCACGTGGCGAAGGCAGCCTCGACGTCGGAGGTCCGGGGCCCCAGAGTCTCCTCCGGAACGGAGACACCGACCGCTGGTGGCGAAAAAAAACGCCCCTCCACAGACGCTGCGTCAACACGGTGCCGCCCCTGGACCTCCCATTTCGATATCGCGTTTGCGGCTGTTGTCGGGGCCAAGCATCGGCATGGAAAAAGGCGCCCAAAGCTCCACCGCCAAGTCCACCCCCATCATCAACAGTGAAATGGGGGAGCACGGGGGCTTGGAACACAGCAGCGTTGTCCATCATGCCTGGTGGGCGCTTTTTACGCCAGCGGCGGAATCAATCCCCGGGCCCCTCCGACGGTCCATCCTGGCAAGTTTTCCATGATCTTTTTCTTATTCATTGTTGTGCCGATCGGCGCGGGACCCCCTCCCCCCCCCTCCCCCCCCCCCCCTTGGAGTAGATCCTGGCTGTGTTTTGGCGCCTGTTTCGAGCAGCTGGAGTCTCCCCCTCGGGGCGCACTGCTGCAAACAGACGCACGAAGCAGAGGTCGGGACCCAGACCCCCTCCTCCCCCCCACCCCCTCCCGCCCAATGTCGAAACGCCGAACAAAGTAAAGTCAACAAACGCTCACCACGGGGCCCATCGCCAGTCCATCTGCTCTGTATCGCTGCTTCAGGGCTCGGTGTTCCCCCCCCTGAGCTGGCCTCCCCCCATAATTGGAGGAGGAGGAGGAGGAGGAGGAGGAGGAGGAGGAGGAGGAGGAGGAGGAGCAGGAGGAGGAGGAGTGCCCCCCCAGGCCAGGAGAGACGCCAGCCTCGGCGGGGCGCAGAGGGGGGCCGGGGCAGGGCGAGGCCCCGGTCGATGCTCGAGGGGCCCGTCGCCCGAAGACGGGCCCCCCACGGGCCGGTGGACGGCCGGGCTCTCGCCGCTTCGGGCCTCCGGGGGGGGGGGGGCCTCGCTCTCGGGCCGCGGGGCAGCACGCCCGGGGCCGCGGGGGAGGCCGGCTCGTGCCGTGCTCGCGGGGCTCCCCCCCTCCTGGGGTGCGGCTTGCTCGCGTGCTCGCGGGGCCAGGCTTCAGTCGGGCACGTCCCTCTACAGGAGGAGTATTCAAAAGTAGTACAAAATAGTCTGGGGACGATTTCTGGATTTTTCCCTACCTAGGCTCTGCCTAGAAGGGTTCTTACTCTCTTAGCTTAAAGGGGCCGGGCAGTGCAAAGCGCCCCGGGCGGTTCCCCCAGTCCCCTGGGAGCGGTTCCCCCCAGTCCCCTGGGAGCTTTAGCTTTAGCTTAGCTTTAGCTTAGCTTTAGCTTAGCTGTAGCTTAGCTTTAGCTTAGCGTTTCGCTTAGCTTTTCGCTTAGCGTTTAGCTTAGCTTTAGCTTAGCTTTAGCTTAGCTTTAGCTTAGCTTTAGCCTAGCTTTAGCTTAGCTGTAGCTTAGCTTTAGCTTAGCTTTAGCTTAGCTTTAGCTTAGCTTTAGCTTAGCTTTAGCGTAGCTGTAGCTTAGCTTTAGCTTAGCTTTAACTTAGCGTTACTGTTACTACTAGTGCTGCTTTCCTAGGGGTTCCAACTCCTAGGTAGGGTCGCACTGGGATATTTTTTTGACCATTTTTGAATATTTCTTGAGTTTTTTTCCCTACCTAGGCTCTGCCTAGAAGGGTTCTTACTCGCTTGGCTTAAAGGGGCCGGGCAGTGCAAACCGCCCCGGGCGGTTCCCCCAGTCCCCTGGGAGCCAAGCGAAAGCAATAGCAAAGGTAAAAGCAAACGCGCGGTTCCCCCAGTTCAACGCCACGCCCCGTGTCAACGCCATCTTCGGCAGCGATGCCTCCGCCGAAGCAGCGTTGCAGGAGGTGCTCGAGAAAATCGGCAGAGACTTCCTGTTCGGCAAAGTGGCGAACATCGTAGCCTCGTCGGACGGCCGCTTCGAGGCGGCAGCTGCTCCGCACATCACCGAGAAGCTGGAGAAGTTCTTGCGGGTCGTCGAGGAGCAGCGTGCGAATCACCTGCGCCGCACGCCGGGCCTGGACTCCGTCGCGATCTTCACGAGTTTCCACATGCAAGAGATCCACAAGGAGTGTATGAACGACTTTGGGTCGTGGATGAACGCGGAAACGGTCCAGGAGTACGAGCGGTTGCGCAACGGGAGGTGCAAAAGGCGATGGGCAGAAAGCGCACCGGCTCCGACGAAACGCTTTCTCCGCGTACTTGTTCCAGATCATCGGCAAAATGCATGTGTTGCACTCCGCCATCCAACGCCCAATCTGCAGTGCCGCGCAGCCTGCAGACGCAATACGGCGGTTCATGGACGCGTGGAAGCAGGAGAAATCGTGGCCTGACCGCAAAAAGAGGAACGCGACGGAGAGGGAGGATAACGGCGACGACGAGGACGAGGGCAAGCCCCCGCCAGGCCCGCGCAAGCGCGGGGCAAGGTGTAGATGTAGATGTAGATGTAGGTGTAGATGTAGGTGTAGGTGTCGATGTAGAGCTAGATGTAGATGTAGATGTAGATGTAGATGTAGATGTAGGTGTAGCTGTAGCTGTAGGTGTATATGTAGATGTAGATGTGAGTCTCGCTGTTGATGTAGGTGTAGACGTAGATGCAAGTGTAAATGTAGATGTAGTTGTAGGTGTAGATGTAGATGTAGGTCTAGATATATATGTAGGTGTCGATGTAGATATAGGTGTGTATATTAATGTAGATGGAAAGAACTCCCCAGTGCCCCGCCCTCATCTCCGTGCCTGCTTGCTTTCGCTGCTGTCTCGGTGATTTGCTGCCTGCTTCTGCTGCTGCTTCATTAGCGGCGTGGCGTCGGCGGTTCTGGCGCTCCTCCTCCTCCTACTATTACTGCTGCTACTACTACTACTACTACTACTACTACTACAAATACTACTACTACTACTACTACTACTACTACTACTATTACTACTACTATTACTACTACTACTACTACTACTACTACTACTACTGCTACTACTACTACTGCTACTACTACTACAACTGCTACTACTACTACTGCTACTACTATTATTACTACTACTACTACTACTACTACTACTACTACTACTACTACTACTACTACTACTACTACTACTACTATTACTACCGCTACTGCTACAACTACGACGATGAGAAGGAGGAGGAAAACGTTTACCGCTCCTACTAATGTTGCTTTCCTACAGGCTCCAACTCCTAGGTGGGATCGCACTGGGCTAATCATTTTTCGTCGAAAATCCCCTTGTAGGAGGACGCGCCCGATCTAAGGCCAGGCCGCGGGGAACTCGCGACGCCGGAGGTCGTGGGAGGAGGTCGTGGGAGGGAGCGAGTGGTTGGGTAGCCAATCGCGGGGGCCTTGCGTGCCCTCTTGATTCCGTCTTCAGCGTCGATTCGTTTCGATTCGCGTCGGGGCGTCGATGAGATAGCGCCGATTTAGCGTCGGCTAGCGTCGATCAGCGTCGATTTTGCGTCGATCAGCGTCGATTCAGCGTCGACTAGCGTCGACTCGCAAGGGCCAATCGCAAGAGCCAACAAGATGGCATGGGAGGCTCCCCATGAGGTGCCACGGAGTGTGGGGAAAGAACAATCATCCGAGGATATGATGGTGATGACGACGATGATGGTGGTGGTGGTCGTGTTGATGGTGGTGGTGGTGATGACGATGATGCTGACTATTCTGCTGATGATGATGGCGATGCTGATGATGACGATGATGATGATGCTGATGATGGTGGTGGTGCTGACGATGACGATGGTGGTGACGACGACGATGATGATGCTGATGATGATGGTAGTGGTAGTGGTGCTGGTGATGATTCTGAGGCTGATGACGATGGTGGTGATGATGATGGTGCTGCTGGACGATGGTGGTGGTGATGATGCTGCTGATGCTGATGCAGACGGTTCCGATGCTGAAAACAATCCTATTGTGGCTGCTTCTCGTGATGATGGTAACGATGATCGTGGTGATGATGATGATGATGATGCTGACGATGGTGTTTTTGACGACGGTGATGACGATGTGGAGCGTAAGGCTGTGGGTAGTGATGATGATGCTGCTGATGATGGTGGTGGTGGTGGTGAGGATACTGCTGCTGTGGATGATGATGGTGCCGATGGTTATGATGACGATGACGGTGATGATGGTCATGCTGATGATTGTGATGGTGATGGTGATGTTGATGTTGATGGTGATGCCGATGGTGTTTATCACGGTGGTGATGATGCTGACGTTCACGATGCTCATGGTTATGACGATGAAGATGCTGATAATGATGCTGTTGCGGTTGATTTTGATGATTAAGAGCCTAATGTTTATGATAATGTGGATGCTGCTGATTATGATGATGATGCGTCTGATGATGATGATGCCAACGATGATGATGCTTATGATGATGCTGATGCTGATGATGGTGGTGAGTACGAGGATGATAATCGTGTTTCGGATGGTGATGATGACGGCGATGCTAATGACAATGCTGATGCTGATGGTGATGCTGGCAATGCTGATGGTGACGATGTTTCTGATGATGGTTTGTTATGGTGGTGGTGGTGATGATGCTGATGATGATCATGGTGATGATGCTGCCGCTGATGATGAGATTGGTCGTGGTGGTGGTGATGATGATGACGATGACGATGACGATGACGATGGCGATAATACTGACGATGATGCTGAGGAAGAGGATGAGGATGATGATTGTGATGGTGATGAGGCTGGTGATGATGAAGAATATGGAAATGGTGATGCTGATGATGACGATGATGGCGGCGACGACGACGACGACGATGAGGAGGAGGAGGAGGAGGGGGAGGAGGAGGAGGAGGCGGAGGAGGAGGAGGAGGAGGAGGCGGAGGAGGAAAAGGACCAACCACTCCAGCGACACGGATGACAAACACACTGCTACAGCAGCGACACCACATGCGCATACTGCATAACAGCCACTACCCATGGCACCGACGACACCTACGCCCTTCGATCCGCCGGGAACATCATCTAAACCCATGATTATCATCATCAATCGGCTCTTTGACGGCAGGCGTTTCCATGGAAGACAGCCGACTACGACCAACGACTCTTGCCGCCAAGGACGACGGGGTGGACACCTCCCTCGTGAAGGGCGCGCCGACAACGGAGATGGCGACAGCCAACGACGAGACGAGCGAGACGGAACGCCATGGTTAAGATTATCAGAGCGGCCACAACTACGTGCAGGGGGCCACCACTGACCAGCCCGACTCGACTGTGCAAACGAACGATGCGTGATGGAGGGACGACGTATGGGCCGACCGCTCCCCGACGGGCGGCAAACTACAACAGCTGAGAGTACGACCCCTTGCCTTCCCACCGACATGGCAACGTCGGCAACTTCGATCCCCTTGCGTTTCAGGCCTGTGGCACAGGCCAGCCTCACCGAGGTGCCACTGCGTCCACCTCCTCTCCCTACCCTCCAACGGACGTGCAGGATTTCCCACCTCACGATCCCACGACGGGACCTGCCTCACAAGGAGGCCCGCATCATGCGTGCACTTCTGCTCTGATAGCGCGACGGGGCTTCTCACATCTTCCAGTCCAGCTGATTTTGTGATGTTCAGATTCTCGGCGGTATTATCTTCCACCGCTACGCATTTACTGTCATCCGTCAGCAGCATTACAGGCGGGCCACGACCCACACTGCATGCCGCTGGGGTCTCTCCCTCCAGAGCGCGAAACAGCACACTCCCCGTCTCCGACCTCTACCACCACTTCTAGCACACCCCCGTCGCAGACCTATCTCAACACGGGTGGGTGGCTTCAGCGGCGGAAGCCTTCCCTTCCACTCCGAGCCTCGCATCCCGCGGCGGCGACTTCTCGCACATATTTCCAGCCTGGGTTGATGAGTATTTAGCTCGCCGAGAGCACAGGCAGTTCGGCGCGAACGGCAACGGCAACGCCAGCACCACCAACCACCCAATTCAGCATCATCTTCGGAGTCCCAACCAATTGCCAGACGTGCGGCGAGGCCACAACTTCTGCCGCAGGATCGAGCCTCTCCCTCGACCCTCCTGGGTGGAAGTGTAGATGGATGGTTCCGTGGGTGGGCGGAACTACGAGGCCTTCCAACGCAAGAGCCACGTAAAGCCAGAGACAAACTGAGCGTGCCACCCACCCAGCCTTCACCTCCCTCCTGGCCGCCACTTGCCCTTGCAGCTGCCCACTTCCCGCCCCACTAACCTTCACCTACCGAGTCCTTGTGGATGGAGAGGGGTGGATGGGGGCAACGTGGGGATGGGAAAAGCAACAGGTCTCGTTGGCACGAGCAGCCAACTAGCCGCCAACTGCCACCTCTTGGACCCACCACAGTGTCCGTTCTCTCGCTGGGCTGCCTCCCTTTACCTTGGAGTGCAAGCGGGTTTGCCAACCATAGCCTGCCGCCTCCACTGCCGCCACCAATCCCCTCTCCTCGTGCTCGCTCAGCGTCAGCTTTCCGTCGCTGTCCTCCGTCGTCGCCGTTTTGTCGTTCTCCAGTCTCCCGACCTCCAGGGGTGGTTGGGGCACCGAGTTAACCTGTCCACCGGAAGGGTCCCCCCCTCGGCCCCGCGTGTTCTTTCACCTACGGGAAACAATTCTTGGACACTACCCCTTTCCCCCAAATTCAAAGTTGGCACGCGCGGGGGAGACTGCGGTCGAAGTACAGCTCATCATGCCCACCGCCAACTTTGAACATTGGTGGGAGGGGGAGGCGTTGACCGATGAATGTGGCATGCGTGTTCGTTTTTTTGTTTTTGTTTTTGTTTTCCTCCGAGGCCTGTACCTCTTCCAGCTACCCTGGTGTGATCGCCCCCCCCCCAGCTGCAGCGGACGCTGGAGGAGGGGGTGGGACGGCAGCGCCCCTCGACGGGTTCCCACGCCACCGGCGTCCAGTGTCCTGTGTCCAGTGTCCAGTGTCCGGGAGGAGGAGGAGGAGGAGGAGGAGGAGGAGGAGGAGGAGGAGGAGGAGGAGGAGGAGGAGGAGGCGGAGCAGGAGGAGGAGGATGAGGATGATAATGAGGATGAGGAGGAGGAGGAGGAGGAGGAGGAGGAGGAGGAAGGGGAGTCTAATCGTGGTGATGTTGTTGATGATTATGATGATGATGATGATGATGATGATGATGATGATGATGATGATGATGATGATGATGATGATGATGATGATGATGATGATGATGATGATGGTTATTAGGAGCAGAGGGAGGGCAGAGAGGGCGGCGGGAGAACGAGGTGGATGAAGATGAAGATGAATAGGCACCGTTGTTATTGCTGTGCTGTGCACGGTCACTCGCCGCTGGGCTGGGCCACGCTCAAACCACCCACGGTCTGGGAATTCCGTGCCAGTCGTTCGAGGCCTGCCATGACAGAAGCGAGAGTTCGCTTCCTTCTGGGTTTGTGAGGGTTTTTCCCTTCACCCGACCCTGAAGCTCTTGTGCGGCATGCTGCTGCCATGGACGCCGCGCACTTTCTGTACATCAGTCGCCTCCAGCCAGCCCAAGCGGGTGGTGGCGGGGAGGGGGCGCACCGGGATGAGTGTGATGTGGGGGCAAGTCTTCTTGCATCGACTAGACGTAAGAGTGACCTTTCGCTGGAGTGACCTTTGGTGCGGGCCCACTTGGGCCCCCCGATCGCGGAACGCGATGCGATGGTAGCCTCTAGCGCACTTGTGTGTGGCCCCCCCGCGGCCCCCCAAAAGCCGCGCACCAAAGGTCACTCTTACCCAGGGTCACTCTTGCGTGTAGCCGACTGCAGGTAGGTGCGCGAGGGGAGGCGGCCCACCGCACGTGCACCACGGGGTGACGGGACGCGGCGCGCTGGTGGGCGCACCCTGCTCTTGCCGTGCTGTGCGCCTCCTCCTGCCTTGGAAGGATCCGACGTCGCGGGGAAGACCCCGACCAGAGCTCGGGGGTCGGTGGGGACTCGGACTCGGGCCGTTCTCCGAGGATGTCTCGGGCGACTGGAGCCGCCAGGGTCCCAAAACCGTGCGCTGACGGACCGTGCGGTGAGGTCTTGGGGGATTTCGAGATCACCGCACGGTCTGTCACCGCACCGTTTCGGGACTCCAGATCATCTGCGGGCTCGGTACAGAAGGGCTCCCTGAGCCCGAGGCGAGGCGACAGCGCCCCTCGCGACTTCCCCACGCCGCCCAGGCTTGAGCAGCTTGCTTCCTCTGGAGGTCTCGTGGGGGCGCCTGCGGATCTCCAGCTCGTCCCCGCAGGTTTCCGCGGAGGGCGCCCATCAGCAGGCCCCTGGAGGAGGCCTCCCGAGACTCGAGCGGCCAGGCACCTTCAAACATCGGGCCCCCTTGCCTGGCGGGCGGCGAGGATCTGACGGGGCTAGGAGGAGGAGGAATAGGAGGAGGAGGAGGAGGAGGAGGAGGAGGAGGAGGAGGAGGAGGAGGAGGAGGAGGAGGAGGAGGAGGAGGAGGAGGAGGAGAGGCCGGGAGATTGTGGAGTCCCTGTGGGTTTCAGACGATTTTTTTACGATCTTTCACGTTGCTCCTCATCATTATTCTGATATTTCCTCTCTCGCTTTCTCTCTCTCTCTCAATCTCTCCCACTCCCATTCCCATTCCATTCCCATTCCCATTCCCACTCCCATTACCATTACCATTACCATTCCCATTCCCATTCCCATTCCCATTCACATTACCATGACCATTACCTTTACCTTTATCGTTACCTTTACCTTTACCATTACCATTACCATTGCCATTACAATTGCCATTGTCATTGTCATTGCCATTGCCATTCCCATTGCCATTGCCATTACCAGTGCCGTTGCAATTGCCATTGCCATTGCCATTGCCAGTCGCCACCCCGTTACCATTACCATTACCGTTACCATTACCATTGCCGTTACGATTCCCATTACCATTAGCCACTACCATTACCATTGCCATTACCATTAGCATTACCAACACCATTGCCATTACCATTACCATTACCACTGCTGCCATCACCATTACAATTCCCATTCCCATCACCATTGCCATGACCATTACCATTACCAGTACCATTTCCATTACCATTGCCATTATCATTACCACTACCACTACCATGTCCATTCCCGTTCCCGTTCCAATTACCTCTACGATTCCCATTCTCATTCCCATTCCCATCCCCATGACCGCTACCATTACCATTACCATTAGCATGACCATGACCATTACCATTACCATTACCATTGCCATGGCCATTGCTATTGCCATTGCCATTGCTGTTGCCATTCCCATTGCCATTGCCATTGCCAGTACCATTACCATTACCATTGCCATCGCCGTTGCCATTGCCATTGCCAGTCGCTACCCCGCTACCATTGCCATAACCATTACCATTACCGTTACCGTCACCATTACCATTCCCAGTACCATTACCATTACCACTGTCATTGCCATTACCATTACCATTGCCATTGCCATTGCCATTCGCCGCTACCATTACCATTGCCATTCGCCACTACCATTACCATTGCCATTGCCCTTCGCCACTGCCATTACCATTGCCAGTACCATTACCATTCCGATTCACATTCCCATTCCCAATACCATTACCATTACCAATACCATTACCATTGCCATTACAACTGCCATTGCCATTACTATTACCATTACCTTTACCTTTACCTTTACCTTTACCTTTACCTTTACCTTTACCTTTACCCTTACCCTTACCATTCCCATTTCCGTTACCACTACCACTGCCATTTCCATGCCCGTTCCCATTCCCATTCCCATTCCCATTCACATTCCCATTCCCGTTCCCATTCCCATTCACATTACCATTGCCATTACCATTGCCATTGTCATTGCCATTGCCATGGCCATTACCATTGCCATTGCCATTCCCATTGCCATTGCCATTGCCATTGCCATTACCATTACCGTTGCCATTGTCATTGTCATTGCCATTGCCAGTCGCTACCCCGTTACCATTATCATTACCGTTATCATTACCAGTACCATTACCATTACCTCTGTCATCACCATTACCCTTCGCATTGCCATTGCCATTGCCATTAGCCACTACCATTGCCATTGCCAGTACCATTTCCATTGCCATTCCCATTCCCATGACCATTACCATGACCATTACCATTACCATTTCCATTACCATTACCATTACCATTACCTTTACCTCTACCTTTACCTTTACCCTTACCCTTAACATTCCCATTTCCGTCACCACTACCACTACCATTTCCGTTCCCGTTCCCGTTCCCGTTCCCATTCCCATTCCCATTCGCATTCCCATTCCCGTTCCCATTCCCACTACCATTGCCATTACAATTACACTTACCATTGCCGTTGCCATTGCCACGGCCATTATCATTGTCATTGCCATTGCCATTGCCAATCCCATTGCCATTGCCACTACCATTACCATTGCCATTGTCATTGCCATTGCCAATCGCTACCCCGTTACCATTTCCATTGCCATTCCCATTCCCATGACCATTACCATGACCATTACCATTACCATTTCCATTACCATTACCATTACCATTACCTTTACCTCTACCTTTCGCCACTACCATTACCATTGCCAGTACCATTCCCATTCCCATTCCCATTCCCATTACCATTACCATTAGCATTACACTTACCATTACCATTACCGCTGCCATTACCAGTAGAATTCCCATTCTCATTCCCATTCCCAATACCATTACAATTTCCATTACCATTACCATTACCATTACCAGTGCCATTACCATTACCACTACCACTATCATTTTCATTCCCGTTCCCGTTCCCATTCCCACTCCCATTACCATTACCATTACCATTACCATTACCATTACCATTACCATTACCATTACCATTACCATTACCATTACCACTGCCATTGCCATTACCATTACCTTTACCTCTACCTTTACCTTTACCCTTACCCTTACCATTACCATTGCCAGGGCCATTACCATTGCCATTGCCATTGCCAATGTCATTGCCATTCCCATTTCCATTGCCATTTCCATTACCATTACCATTACCGTTGCCATTGCCATTGTCATTGCCTCGCTACCCCGTTACCACTATCATTACCGTAACCATTACCAGTACCATTACCATTACCACTGTCATTACCATTACCATAACCATTGCCATTGCCATGGCCATTGCCATTGCCATTGCCATTCGAGGATTTCAGTAGGAATCATTCAGTGGAGGGTTTCAGTAGGAACCCACATGTGGAGGATTTCAGTAGGAATCATTCAGTGGAGGGTTTCGATAGGAACCCTTCTGTCGAAGATTTCACTGTGAATCCATCTTATGGGGGCGTTCAATGGGAATCCTTCTAGGGGGGAGGGCAGATGTGGCCACATCGCATTCCTTTTTTTTTGTCTCCTGGCGCCCCCCCCCCTCCCCCCAGAACAAAACATGTTTTTTTTTTTCTTTTCTTTTTTTGGGGGGGGGCGCCAGGAGAAAAAAAAAGGCAGAGAGGTAGGAGGAGGGGGAGAGGGAGGGAGGAGGACGAGGAGGAGGAGGAGGAGGAGGAGGAGGGGGCGGAGGAGGAGGAGGAGGAGGAGGAGGAGGACGACACAGAGCAGAGTTTGCACAGAAACAGTCGCGAACTCAGCGCGAAAGCCTCGCGTGCGCGCTTTGGAACCACATGGACTCCACAATCCCCCGTTCTCGAGGAGGAGGAGGATGAGGAGGAGGCGGAGGAGGCGGAGGAGGCGGAGGAGGAGGAGGAGGAGGAGGAGGAGGAGGAGGAGGAGGAGGAGGAGGAGGAGGAGGAGCCGGTGGCGCGTAGGGCTTGGGCAGGGCGAGAGGAGGTGCCCCCCGGCCTCTTGGAAGCCTCCCGGGCCCACTTTCAAAGGGCCCTTCCAAGACGCCTTTTGTCGAACGGGGCTAAGATGAGCACTTTTCCAGGAGGAAAAGAAACACATACACACACGCGATTAGTCGACTAGTCGTCGACTCCCAGGAGAATATGGGAATATGGGAAGTGGGGGGGAAGACGAACAAAAACAGAAGATGGTGGAACATTTGCGGAATTTTGGGATTTGTGTGTATTTATTAGTTTGTCCCTGGACCCCCTCAATTAATCCGTTCCAGAACGTTCCTGAAAGCTTCAAGGGCGGTCCGGAACTCTCCGACAAGGCCGCGGCGTCCGAGACATCCTCCAGAGTCGCTGGACTTCAGAGATTCCAGATGTATCCTCACCCGATTTTATCCTCGTCCTGGCCCCGTCTTACTCTGGAGGAGGCCTCCTGAGACTCGAACGGTCATCGGGCCCTCCTTATTCGGCCACGCGCAGAAAGGGGGATGGGGAAGGGCGCCTTATAAGAAGCAGCCTCCTTCTAAGAGGCCTTTCCCCGTCCCCCTGCCCTCTTGTGCGCGCCGCCAACTTGCGCTGGCGGGCGGCGAGGACGAGGAGGTCCCCGTCGAAGACGAGGCCGCCGACGCTGAGGAGGGCGGCGGCGCGGAGGACTGCCGCCCGCCTGGCCGTCGGGCTCGGCAGCGAGGGATCCTCGGGAGTTCTGGGCGTGCACGGCTGGAGGATGAGCCCGAGGAGGGGGGGGAGGAGGTCAGAGGAGGAACCGATTCCCCTTACCGCCAGTCTTCCCGCGCTTTCGCCTTTGTTGGCCTCCTGGGAGGCCCTCGTCGCCACGGCTGGACTCGCCTCGAACTTCTAGTCAAAACGCGCCCCAGGAGAGGTCCAGGGAGTAGCGGTATCCGTGCCAATTGGATCCCCCAGGAGGGACAGCAAAGTTAATTATTGAAAGGAGGGCGAGGAGGAGGAGAAGGAGGAGGAGGAGGAGGAGGAGGGTGAGGAGGGTGAGGAGGGCGAGGGTGGGAGGAGGAGGCGGAGGAGGAGGAGGCGGAGGAGGAGGAGGAGCAGGAGGAGGAGGAGGAGGAGGAGGAGGATGAGGAGGGGGAGCACGCATTGCTAAGGAGGAGTAAAATGATGATGATGCTGCTACCGCTGATGACGATGATGAAGGATGATCAGGATGACGATGACGATAATGTTGCTGATGATGGTGATGATGTTGATGCTGCTGATGCTGCTGATGATGATGATAGTGGTGGTGATGATGCTGATGATGCTGATGCTGATGCTGCTGCTGCTGCTGCTAAAGGTTACGATGATGCTGACGATGATGATTGTGGTGGTGGTGATGATGCTGCTGCTGATGATGATGGTGATGCTGATGCTGATGATGATGATGATGATGATGATGATGTAGATGATAATGACGATGATGATGCTGCTGATGATGATGGTGATGATGATGATGATGATGATGATGATGATGATGATGATGGTGATGATGATGATGGTGATGATGATGATGATGATGATGCTATGCGGCTGATGATGAGGAGGAGGAGCAGGAGAGGGAGGAGCACGCATGGTTGAGGAGGAGTACAAGGATGGTGATGATGCTGCTGCTGCTGATGATGATGCTGCTGATCATGGTGATGATGCTGATTATGATGATGGTGATGATGCTGAGGAAGAGGAGGAGAAGAAACAGGAGGGGGAGGACCAATGTAAACCGAAGGCGCATCAACGATGTTATAGTGAACCTCTCTCCAGGTTTCCTTCTCATAGGTTCCTAACAGGATTTGTTATCATTGCGGGAATTGCCCAAATGGAAGGCAATTGTTTGATAATCCCTGATCGTGCCAAAACGCAATACGCCACGACTCCGCGTGATTGTTGCGTCCTGATAATCCTGAGTCGTGCCAGAACACCTTCCGTGGGATTTCAACACCGCGAATCAAGGTAACTGTTGCGCCCTATTAATCTTAAACCGTGCCAGAACACCGTTCGTGGGACTTCAAACATACGAACCCTCGTCGCTGTTGCAGACTTTTCAAACGAATGTGCGCGGCGCTAGGGCGAGAGCCACATTTTGAAAAGGAGCCGCCCTGGGGAGGCGATAGGGTTTTTTGTGTAGGGAAAAGGGGGTGGAGTAGCAGAAGGGGACGATGGAGAAGGAGGAGGAGGAAGAGTTTACGGTTACCGACTGCCTGGAGGACGTCCCACATGCCCGCATCACAAGTGCAATGTCGAATTGGATCCTAAGCAGAGCTCTACCCCCGCCGTGCACCTCGCGGCAACGCAAGCTGCCCCTCCTCACCTAGTGGACGGTAGGGCCCCCGACGGTCCCCTCACAAGCGCCCCGCCCTGACGAAGAGGTTCTCGTAGAACTTGAAAGGCGGAATGGCGCACAGCGAGAAGACGTAGGCGAAGGAGGAGGAGGAGGAGGACGAGGAGGAGGAGGAGGAGGAGGAGGAGGAGGATGAGGAGGAGGGGGAGGCGCAGGACCAGTGTAAAGACAGAACCACCCTGCCGTCCCAAGCCCCCTCCTCACAGTTCCAGGCCCCTCTTCGCCGCGGGTAAGCGCCCCCTTGGCAGGCGAGAGCGCGCCGTGAGGCTGCCGTTCGTGCGAGAGCTCCATCCTGGAAAATGATCCGCCCTCCATCCTTCTGGCCGTAGATCGGCGGAGCGATGGGGGGGGAAAATGAAAAGGATAAGACCCTCTCAGAAGGCGGCGGGGCTTCTCAGAAGCCCCCAGGCCTTCCGATTAATTTTCTGTGTCTTTGGGAAGGCTTGCGAAACTTTTCAGAAGGCAGGGGGTCTTCCGAGCCTTCTGAGAAGGCCCGTTCCTTCTCGCTTCCCCCCCGCGCTCGCCGCCAAGTCGAAAGCGCAAACAGGTAGGAGCGTCCTCGAAATCAAACGCAAGTTTTTATCCAACCTCCTCGCCCCCGACTTTTGATGCTGAGATCGGCGCGCGCAGCGTGGCCCGCCGGGTCCGAAAATGATTGCAGTCGCCAGTTTCGTCTCGAACTCTGGAATTGGGGGTCCAGGGTTTGCGCCACGTCGCGAGAAAAACTTGCGTTTGATTTCAGGGGGGACGTAGGACCGTCAAGTTCGAGGAAGGGCTGCGAGAGCTCTCCGCTGACCTTCCAGCACGTCTAGAGACACTCGGGGGCTCCAAACAGTGCAGTATCCACACCCGTAGCCATTTTGGCTCAAGCCGCTTCTGGCTGGCTCAAGCAGCCGTTGGCCCCGTGCCCAGGAGCGTGCCCCGGCCTGGTCCACCCCCTTCAGGTACTGCACTGGGTCCACACCACTTGCGCATGACCCGAGTGGGTCTGGCGGCGCTGTCCCTGGCAGGTGTCGCCTCGCTCGCGAGAGCGCTGACCCTGGAGGCCTCGCTGGCCCATGGCGCGACTCTCGAGACGACCGGCTCGTGGCCGGAAGAGGCGGCGACCGCGGAGGACCCGGCGGAGGGGCCGATCTCTTTTTTCAAGCACTCGCGCGGAACGCGCCTGAGGACGGAGCGCCTGGACGCGCACGCCGATCCCCTGGCACAGGTCGAGAGGCTGAAGCAGGGGCGGCAGCGGGCGGAGGATGAGGCTCAGCACGTGGAGCAGGAGGAGGCCGGAGCCGTCAAGGTTCACGGCGAGGGGGGCAAGTCGCCCACGGAGGTCCCAGACCGAGGAGGCGCGCAGCGCAGGGTCCGCACGATCAAGACGAACTGCGTGGGTTTCAAGTGCGTGTGCTGAGCGGGCGGAGGCAGGGCAGCCTCCTTTTCCTCCTCGTCCTCCTCGTCCTCCCCCTCATCCCCTTCCTTCTCCTCCTCGTCCTCGTCCTGCTCCTCCTCCTCCTCCTCCTCCTCCTCCTCCTCCTCCTCCTCCTCCTCCTCCTCTGGGGAGCGGGACGGGGCCGACAGCGGGTCGGACAGGCTCATCGTGACCACGGGTTACTGGAGGCTCGCTTAAAAAAACAGTACAGTAGCCACACCGTGTGGCGTGTGAGTGGGAATTCGGGGTGACCGCAAGGTTTCGGGACTTGGGTCGTTCTCCGAGGACGTCTCTGGCGACGGAGGCCTCCGTGGCCCCATAACCGTGCGGTGACGGACCGTGCGGTGAGGTCCTTGGGGATTCCGAGGTCACTGCACGGTCTGTCACCGCACCGTGGTGGAACTCCCAAGTCCCTGGGCACGATGACAAGCCAGCCAGCCATCCCTACAAAATTTGCCACTGAAGGGTCCGACTCCTTGCAGTGAGGATCTTCTCGTACCGCCGTGCGGGGCCGCATCCCGTCCTGCAGGTCGTCGGTCTCGCCGTGCACGGATCCAGTCAGGAACTTTGGCTTAGCGCGTCGCGCCCCCGATTCTGGCCCACCTCGTCCGAGTCCCCGAGCGTCGATGTCCCGAGCCTTTCCCAGCCGCCCGCCCCGCGGAGCGGAGCGACACGCCATCCGCTTGCAGGGGGTAGCGTGTCGCTGGGGGCTGCCGCCGCGACCCGCGAAGCAAACGTTCCCGACCTTGTGCGCCTTTCGGATGATTAGCTACAGCCAAGGCGCTGAAGTAAGGAGCACCTTGGGTTCGAGAGGTGCCCTTGCTTTCGGGCCGTTCCTCAGATCCAGGTCGGACCAAGGTTCGCCGAGGCCGAAAAGCTCCTTCGTTCATGAGTCAGCGTCTCTTCTTGTAGCGCGATGGCTGCAGCCAGCTCTTTCCACGAGTCACCTTCCGTGGCCCACCTCGCGGATCGCATCCCGTCGCATTGGTGCTGGGCTGACTGGGCAGTGCAGCGCTGCCTGGTGCAACATCGGCCCTCACCCCTCTCGGAGCTGGGTGTATCAGTATGCCCAACGAAGTGCGCGGCGGCTTACACGCCCGAGTTTCTGGTGCGCAGCGGCTCTTGCGATGATCTTTCGGCATCCGTCGGAGGCATCACACAACAAAACATCACACAAGGTCATCGTTCCTCATTACTTTCTTCGCTTGGCCCGTGCGTGCTCTGCTCCCCCATCCCTCCTCGTGCTGGCTTCACTTCCACGAGGCTCGTTGCAACGCGAGCTGTTTCGCTGAGCGGGCTCTGAGGGAGTCGTTCGTGTCGTGTTGATGGGTGCGGACCGTGGACACCACATCCCTCCTCGAAATCGAACGCAAGTTTTTCCCGCGACGTGGCGGCGCCCCAGGACCCCCCGATTTCAAGGTTCGCGCCAAAACTGGCGATTGCAAACGCAAAGATCTGACCTCGCGGGCCGCGTTTCGCGCGTCGATGAACATCTGAAAACTTGCGTCTGATTTCGATCGCGACGAAGGAAAACGGCATAAACACCAACTTGTGGCGCTCTGCGCGGATTTCTCGGATCTGCGCTGGGGCCCCCTGGCGGCGCCTCCGGCGCCGCCCCTGGCGCGCTCCGCGAGCCAGGGGGGGGGTCCTCCAGCGCAGATCCAAGAAGTCCGCGAGCACCGTCGAGAGTTTCTGTCTATGTGGTTTCCTCTTCCCTCCCTCCGAGGAGGGTTTCGGTTCTGGGCTCCGACGCGTGCCCCCCCCGGCGGCCGCCGGCCGGCCCCTCGGCAGCCCGCCTTGGGCCCGCCGGGCCACCCGTCGCAACGCGTGCAGTGCGCGCGAGGGAGGGAGAGAGCGGTCGGCCCGAGGAGGACCTGGGCCCGCCGATGATACGCGAGGCCTGGAACAAGAAGGCGGGGAGGGGGGGATGGGGGGGAGGAGGAGCACGGCAGGGGAGGTTTCGCTTGCTCAGGATCGTTGCGCTGCTCGTCCAGCTTCTGTCGCCGCGTGGGGCCTCGCGAGGGTAGTAGGTCTCAGCCGCTGCTAGGCAGAGGCTGGGAACAACTCGTCTCGATCCAGGAGTTTCCAGTTTAGCCGGGGGGACATTCATCTAACCGGTGTGCGCATTTCGGTCGTTTGAGGGGGACGACGACGAGGGGAATCAGGGGGTGAGGCGCGCGGATGCACCAACCACGTGTCGTTTCGCTGGGGGTAGGGGTGGCTAGCATGGGAGGTCATCGGAGGGCCATCGCATGAGTGCAAGTGCGTTGCACATTCTCCCGTAGTCTGACTCAAGCAATGACCAAGGGCAGTAGCGGCGATATTCTCGTCGTTGGGCTTGACGTCCTCCTCCTGACGACGCCTTGTCTCGTCCTCGCGCCTCCCTCTTCTTTCCGCCACTCTATCCTGGACGCGCCCCAGAGGTGGTTAATCTCCGCCAGAAGCTGAAGAGCGTTGAAGACGCGGATCGCTTTATCTCGCAGTTGAGGGACACTATCGAGAAGGGGAAGGCGCGCAATGGGGCGACCAGATTTCTCGAGAGCGTGCTTCCGCTGGTTGGAGCGGAAGCGCGCGGTGCAGCGTGCAGGAACGTCTCGATCACAGCTCGCCCCATCGAAGGGTGGTCATGATTTGCTACCCTCCGTACCTTTCTTCGCTATCATGACCCCCTTTTTATATTCTACTCTTTCTCTCTCTCTCTCTCTCTCTTTCTTTTCCCCTCCCTCACTCTCTCTCTCTCTCTCCCCCTCTCCCCTTCTCTAGAACACAGACCATCCACTCAGACACAAAGACGCCACTGGACCCAGATTATTCCTCCTCTTCCCATCTTTCCTGGTTCTTGTCCCTACGACTCCTGCTCCTACCCTCGCGACTCTGGCACCCGTGTCCTATCTTCTAACTTTGTGCCCACCTTTCGGACTCCGCGATCGTCTCTCCGACTCCGGCTCCTACCACCACCACGCTAGGTAGATTTTGTTCCCACGATTTCGGCTCTCACCCACGCGACTCCGACACCAGTGTTCTGTCCTCCGACTTCTGTGTTGATCTTTCCGACTCCTGCGATCGTCTCTCCGACGCCAGCTCCTACCACAACGACTCACGTTCTGATCCCCACGGCTCTCCGGTTCTACCATCTTCCGTCTCCTCCTGCTCCCATTTCCCGACCTTTGCGATCGTCTCTCGAACTTTGGATGTTTACATTGCACTCATACTGGCAGTGAACATTTGGAACAGTTGTGGTGGATATCTACACGGACGACGACAAAGGCAAGGAAACTCACCTCCTCGTCTCCAACCTGGAACCCCACGATTCAGACTCCGACTCCTGTCCACAACGCTTCGCCTGAGGGCCACGACCCCCTCGCGCCGCTCTCGTCGGGCCGCCGGCCCGACGTCGCGTGCTCGTTCGCTTCGCCCTCTTTCCTGCCTTCCCTCTTGCCCTCCGCCTCCGCCTCCTCCTCCTCCTTCCTCCTCCTCCTCGTCCTCCATCCTCCTCCTCCTCTTTCAGCTGCCGTGACAGCCCAAGGCAGCCATCACAGCAGCATCCATGAGGGCCACCAGGGGGCCCGTCTGGTCTTTCGCCGCGGCCTTTCGCCCGAACGCACGCCAGACATCGGCGGCCCGCTGGCCGATCACCCTCCGCGTTCTTGGATTTAACCCTCGCCATGCTCCTGGATCGCGAACGAGCGTAATAATCATGGCTGGCCCTAGTATGGACATACTTACCTTGGCTGGAACCCGTTCGAACCACAGAAAGAGCGAAGAGATCTCGGGAAGGAGAGTCTTGGGGCATCAGGTTCGGGATGCAGAAGCAGGAGATGGCCCCTATACAAATCGATCGACAGCTTGCGCAGTTATTTTGCACCCATCCTTCTCGCAGAAGAAAATTCGCAGAATGTGGTCCAGCCCTCCACAGGCCTTCAGAAGAGCTATGGCAGTGCCGTTTGTACGAGGCCCACTGGATGTCACAATGATAGCATTCTACCACCCCCTGCAGCCGAATTACGCGAAGGAGGCCGCCAACTGTTTCCAGACGGTGCGTATTCTCACCAGGTGATGCGACTCCGTGCTTCCGGCGCTACCCTACAGGAGGTCACCCATCTTGTATGCTGATCTCAACGACCGCCAGGGCATATTTGTGAGCAGCATCCCTTGCTGGCAATGAATACCCGGTTGTAGGATTTGCAAGCTACATTATATGGTTCATCTGGTGGGCAGAGTTGTATGATTTCATGTGCGACCTCTTGGGCATGACGGACTTTGTGACGCTATGCCACCCATTGCACCGATCTGGAGCTTCGATCCAGGCGTACCGTGGACGACCGCTCAGAGACCACGTGCCGCTGTATATGGAAATTGTACGTGTGAGGAGCTATGCCCCGCGGGAAACATACCATCCGCCCACATTGGAAGATGGGCGCCATCATGGGCGCAGTGCGCAAAGCAGATCAACGCCCCGAATTGTTACGTGCCGTTCAAGCCAGACTGCCGGAGAAGGAAGATACGTGGAGAGAGTTGCTGACGCGTGGACGGCCAGACGAGGCTTTTGCATTCATAGAGGCCCTGCTCATACAGGTTCAACAGCGCTTCTTCAAAGCTAAGGTGACGATAAACGAGAACTACCAGCAACAAAAATAACAACGAGAGCGGCTATTACGAGAACGGGCCAGCTTACGATTGGAGCGCGCTCATGCGGATGATGACAGACTGGCGATCTGTGAAGCAGAGCGGCGACGAATTTCTCAACAGCTCAAGCTTCAGCGACAAGAACTCACCGACGTCGACGGGAGGACGTACTCCAAGGAATCGATTACACGTGGAACAGCAGGAGGCTGGCTGAAACCATGAGGCTCACTGGACTTGTGGGTGCATGCAGATATGGAGCAAAACAACAAGATGGCCGACTTATACGAGGCGGTGCGTTCACGGAGGCTGAGCTGACTTCGTGCTAGGCACTTTCTGGTGCAGAAAGTGGCATGAACGCAGCGCCCGGGACCGTCGAACATGTACTAGCAGACTATCCTGACCCTGTCCCTGCCTACATAAGCGTTGATGACTGCGAGCTGGCGCAGAAAGATCTCTGGAGCACCAAGCGTTACTTCCGAAGGGCGCAGCAACGACGAGCTGTGCCGGCTGCTACCTCACCGATGGGGCTCTGGATGATGTGTCTCGACCCCGAGCGGAACCTTGTGGGCGCAGAGGATATGGGCTGGGGTTTGACTTATCTATGCCAGGTATGGAATGTTTCTCGAAGTTCATGGAATCTGCCTTTCAGCAAATCCGATCGACCAAGAGGGCCCCGATGGCCTGGCATCACAGTCGGGGTGCCCGGCTGAGGAGGAATGCTACTCCTGGCCCGAAGGGGCGTCGGACGGTGCATGTGATGAGCGCGCTGGGCAAAGCCTTTCATTATGTTATGTTTTAGGTTGCCCACAAACGTTTCGAGCGCGGTTTCATGCCGGGTAAGAGCCGTGAGGGCGCCATTTGTGTGAGCCAGATTCTTGGCTGGCGCCTGCAAGAGGCAGGCCGATGCTTTGCCCTCAGCTATAAGGATCGGAACAACGCTTTCGCTTGTGGGAGGTGGTGGTGGTGGTGTGGGGGGGGGGCTAGAGGAGACGGTTCGCTTGCGCGCCAACCCGGAGGACATTGACTTTTGCATCCAACGTTTTGAGCTCAGAGCGATTTCTCTGGGGGCTCTGGAAGGGGAGGTCGCGCTGAAGACAGGAGAAGGGGGGCTCGTGGGGGGCCCGTTCGCCTTCCTGCTCTTTCTGGGCACGCTCGCACGACCGCTGACAAGATGGAGAATGCGCGATCCAGTCAACAGATGCTAAATTTGTTTAATTCACGGCCAGGTAGAGGGACATGAGGGCGAACGTGGGGGGGATGTCCTTACGCCGATGACGTCTTCCAGGCTAATCCGGTCCTTGTTCCGATTCCCATCGAGAAGCTCGCAGGGGATTCTGAAAGATTGCGACGGCGATCTTGATCAGAAAGTTTTTTTTTGGGGGGCGGCGCTCGAAACCCAACGAGCCAACAACTTCATATGCATTTCCATGGGGCGGGGGTTGCGACCTGCAAGCGGTGGGCGCGGCCCTGCCCGCAGCTGGTTCCAGGCAGTTTCAAGGGCGCAGTGTGGCATCTCGGCCCAGTGCTAAATTTAAACTGGTCGCCCGAGGTCGAGATTGGCCGATGCTGCGCGGCAAATGCAGACTCTTTCTATCCATGGGCAGAGTGTGGTCTCTTTCTCTTTCGCGCCGCTGGCTGCGGACATTGTTCATTAACTTTGTGCAGAATGCAGTCCTGTCGGGCCTGGGGCCTACCCTGTTCACCCCAGTTCACTATGTCCGACTCGATGCTCAGATTGCCCGACTCGGTCGACGAGCGACGCAGGGCCGAGCCGCGACGTATCGCGAAGACGAGGTCCGATCGATGACGACGAAGCAAATGCTAGCGCGCTGGAGGATCGTATCTTGGGGGGTGGCGCTTATCGTTCGTCGTTTGCACTGGTGCGTGGGTTGGGTCAAGGGCCCCGAGGGGTACTCGAAGGGGCTCTGCCTTCTCTTTTGGGTTTCTAGAAGTTCCAGGGGATCGAGGATGTCGCCTAATCGGGGGCGTTCCAACAAGTGCCGGATCCTGGTGGCTCTGCAGGCTCCAGAAGGACTTCCAATGGGCCGCCGAGGACGTGGGCGGGGGGCAGGAAGTGTGTGGCCACGTCAGCCTGAGCCCTGGGCGCATTTTAGACAAGGATGTTTTCGAGGAGCTCTCTCAGGTAGATTTCGCGGAGATCAGAGCTCGAGCCCTTTCGCGCGCTGTCCCGCCGCCGACTCGCGCGAGGGCGGTGGCCGACTGGTCCCTCCACGCGTTGAGGTGCAGAGAGGTTGGCAGCGTGACTGGCAGCTCGAAGAGGAGGGAAACATATGGCTGCGCCTTCAGTGCCCCGCGTGATCTTCTAAACCATATGAGAGGAATGCACGTGGTCCGAAAGCTCTGCCCCGTCCTCGCCCCTGCAAGTCCGTGCATCGCGTGCAGGCAGACGTTCGGGTCCCAGGGGGGCGCCTGCAATGATCTCCAGCAAGCTCTCCTAAACGGCCAGTGTCCTAACAGGGGTGCCCTCGCGCTTCTCCCAGTCCAGCCCGTCATCTCCCTGCAGTGCGCCTTCTGTGAATATAGAGCAACCAACCTGGATGACCTATGCCGGCGCCTCCGTAGCCATCTTCCTCGAGAAGTATTGCCGCCTTCCGAGAACCACCCTGTCTCCGTGGCAGCAGCGGGGGCGCGTGGCGGACCTGGGGGCGCCCGACTGGCCTCAACCGCTCCCGCCTGCCGGGGGGCCACCGGGCCCCGAGAAGGCCAAGACGGAGGTCTGGGCGCAGACCCAGGCAGGCAAGTCCAACGACGAGCTCGTCGCGAAGCTGATCGTGCTCATCACTCGCTTGGTACTCTGAGGCAGCAGGGCCATCGCAGACCTGGCGGCGACGGCGTGCACAACGTGGGCGCTGCCACCCATCGAAGGAGGCCTTTCAGACATGATGGGGGTCGCAGGTCGGCGCCGGGAGATGTCCCAGGATCTGGCTGAGAAAAGAAAGACGGGTGAGGCCGTGGATTTCAAAGGTCGAGGCCCCCCCCCTCGCCTGCGCGCATTCGTCAGCGGACTGATGTGGCTGGTGCAGCACGAGACCCAGCGGGACAAGGGGCTGAAGGACTTCTACCCCGTGCACGCGAAGCAGCTGACGGTCCACGCAACTGGCGAGGTTGTTCTTCGCAGCCAGTGGAAGCTCAACAGGGGCGAGAATACTCCAGAAACAAGGCCGCCAGATCGTGGCGATCGATTCGAATCGCGAGCTCGGCCGTCAATTGATCCCGATGCTGCGCGCCGCGGTGGTGGACATAGGCGAACGCTTGGTTGGCCCGCCTCCTTGCGGCCCACTGGGGCGAGACGCAGGGAAGTTGCTCAATCAGTTGAAGAAGTGAATGACGTACCTCGTGGAGATCAGCGGACAGCCGGAGTGGGACATCCACCGGCGCTTCGAGGTAGTGCTCCCTTTCGAGAGCTGATCGCGCGGGGCAGAGTACCGCCCGATGTGCTTCAACATAGGACCGCGCCCACCCCTCCTCCTCTTCCCTTCCCGACAGCCTACGGCCCCCCCCCCGACCGCCCCCGCCTTGCTTTGAAGGTCGACGCCCAGAGGACGAGGGCGAGGAAGGGGGGGGAGGGGGCAGGGCCGAGGGACCTCACGGGGGAGATAATTTCAACAGGGGGGTTTTGTTTGTAGGGGTTTTTCCGTTTCTCTCAGACGTTTCATAGGCCCCCCCAAGGTCCCCCCCCCGACCCCTTCCTCTGATTTAGCAGTGCGGTCCTGGCCTTTCGGGTTCCGTATTGTTGAGGTGGGGGCGAGGTGCACACGGGGGATGCGTGCCTTCCCGCGTCGTCTTTGACGGGGGGGGCCGAGGATGGGCGTGCGTAGTTCATCGGTCCCCTGGAGACGCCCCAACGGCTGCGTGCCTTCAGGGGGGGTTGCCTTCGAGGGGGCAGTGCGGCCCCGCCCGAGAGCAGGGGGCCGCCCCAAGGTAGCCGTTCAACAATGAAGCGCCACTCAGAGTTCCAGGCGTAGCACAGTGCAGAGGTATCAACTGACAAGTGGCCCCCAGCTGCGCAGACACGCGAACTCCAATAGCCCGATTTCGGTCCCGATCCTCCTCCCCCTCATCTTCTTCTTCCTCCTCATCCTCGTCCTCCTCCTCCTCTTCCCCTCTTGCCTTCTTGCTCTCCTCTTCGTCGTCGTCGTCCTCCTCCTCCTCCTCTTCCTCCTGCCTCTTGCCCTGTTGCTCTCCTCCTCCCTCCTCCTCCTTCTGCTACCCTTCTCCTCTTGCTCTGCTTCGTCCTGGGCACAGCACGGAGGCGGATAGGAGCTGTCCACCACAGACAGAGCAGATGCAGGTGGCGCATATCTCTTGGACCGGGGCCATTTTTGCCACCGCATGCTCGCCCACGGCTGCACTTCAGCCTGATCCTCCTCCTTCCACCTCCTCCTGCTCCTCCTCCTCCCCCTCCTCCTCCTCCTCCTCCTCCTCCTCCTCCTCTTTCTGCTCTTCCTGTTCCTCCTCCTCCTGCTGCTCCTCCTCCTCCTCCTCCTCCTCCTCCTTCTCTTGGTGACTGTAGACTGGCGGCGCTTGTGTCTCAGAGGCTACCACGTCCACCCGCGTGGGCATTTGCCCGGGGGGGGGTCAACTAGTGAACCAGGCGACTCGTGTCGCTGGCTGGGCAGCTGTAAAGGAGGAGGCGAACAGTATGAAGAAGCAGTAGACGAAACGAGAGGACAGGGAAGGGAGGATGGGGCGCAATGACAGGTTGTGGCTGTGTAGCCACACTCTCCCAGGTGGACTGCACAAGAAATCCTTCCCCTGCCCATAGGACCCCCCACCAGGTGTCCATTAGTCCTACGACGGGGATCCCCACCCACAAAGCAGGCGCAGGGTTCCCGAACGTAGGGGGTTTGCGCTTTCCACGGCGGCGGCCGGCCACATCGCGAGGGCGGTGTGGCGCAGGTAGTCTTCCAGCAACCCTGATGTCATCCCGCGCCCGAATACCCCGATCCCTCCATAGTTACAGTGTGCGGAGGCCGAGGTGCATGCGGAGCTGCTGGCCACGGCCGCCCTGGCCAACGCCAGGTCGGCCAGCCGTGCACTTGGTAGGCAGCTGGGGCGTGCGGCGGTTAAATGGCTGGGAGGCAAGCGGTAGGAGGAGGAACAAAGAGAAGAGTGGCCTGCTGGCTTCGGCAGAAGAGGTTGCTGCCTCGTCTGTAGCGCTGCTCCAAGGCAGGCCGCCCTGTCGGCGGCTGCTTGCCTGAGGTAGCGAGCCTTGTGAGGCCTGCGATTGCCGTTTCCGTGTGCGGAGGTGTGGCTCTGCCTGCAGCTGGTCTTGTATGCTCCTCCACACACGGCCCCCCCCACATACCCTGTACCCCTCATACAGGGGGCCACATGCGAACCCTACCCCTACCCCCCACGATTTCTGGGGGGAAGGGTGGGGTTCACGTCGTTCGGGAGCTCCCGAGCGAAGTGACCCCCCCCCCCCCCCCCCTCAGAAATCGTGGGGGGTAGGGGTAGGGCTCGCATGTGGCCCCCTACTCATAGTTAATCAGTGTGCAGAGGCCTGGGGCAGGCGACGCTGCTGGCTCTGGCCGCCCTGGCTAAAGCCAGGTCGGCCAGCCGTGCACTCGGTAGGCAGCTGAGGCGTGCGGCGGTTAAGTGAAGGAAGTAGATCGGTAGAGACGCTAAAGGCTGGCCTGTTGGCCGCGGCAGTCGGGGGCAAGTTGCCTCGTCTGTACCGCTGCTCCAAGGCAGGCCGCCCTGTCGGCGGCTCCGTATCTGATCTAGCGAGCACCATAATGCTTGCAGTTGCTGTGGCTGCGCGCGGACGTGTGGCTTTGCCTGTGCAGCTGGACTGATGAGTGTGGGTGGCCTGTCCAGGTGCTCAGTGGGGAGGCGCAGGTTTGCGCCATCCGCGGTGGCGGCCGCGGTAGTTATTTGTCCGCCGCCTCCCCCGTGCTCTCCCGGCGCCCACGCCCACGGTGAGAGGAGTCAAGGTTGCTGCAGGCGTAAGTTAGGCGAGCGTAAGAGGATGGCTGGATTTGGATCAGCCTCGGATGAGGAGCAGGATGAGGATGAGGATGAGGAGGAGGAGGAGGAGGAGGAGGAGGAGGAGGAGGAGGAGGAGGAGGAGGAGGAGGGAGGAGGAGAGGAGGAGGAGGAGGAGGAGGAGGAGGTGGAGGAGGAGGAGGGGGAGGGGAAGGGGGAGGATGGAGGAGGAGGGGGAGGAGGGGGAGGAGTAATGATGAAAGGGCCTGGATTTGGATGCGCCGGTGGACCCCTGTGGCAGGTCGTGGTGCCTGTGCGCCGCGGCCGCCGTGGCCCTGGCCAGGACAGCCGTCGGAGGGATCCCCGGTGTCCCGCCCTCCCCATGGGTGCAGTCCCGCCCCGCCGTCCCTCCGCAACAGGGAGGGTGTAGGGGAGGGTTCGCGGGTCGAACGGCGGGGGTCAGGGGGGCCATATGCGGGAAGGCGGCCCTCTCGCTCGACGACAGCTTTGCACTGGGCGTGCTCGGTACCGATCTGACAGCCGCGGACGGCCTGGAATCAGGCCAGTGCGACAACGGCACGAGGCGGAATTTCGATCAAAAAGGAAGATCCGCAACCCCGTCGAAGACCCCAGGAGGGAGTGGAGGCTGGCAGAGATCCCTCTGACCGGCACCCGGTTATTCATGGCATGCACGGGCGAGGAAGCCATTCGTGTGCACCCATTGGGGCAGCGTGCCGTTCACGTAGCCGCCGAAGTGCATACCATGATGTGAGGGCCGTCGCATGGGCCAGTAAGAGAGGTGGGAGTGCTGCAGTCGCCCGATGTGTGGTCCGCATAGCTTGCGTGAGTGAGGAAGCAAGTATTGTGGGCGCGCTGCGTAGCATAGCGTGCCGTTGATGTAGCCGCCGTGTGCTGGCCATGATGTGAGCGCCGTCGCCTGTGCCAATAAGAGAGGTGGGAGTACTGCTTTCGCCCGATGTATGGTCTGCATAGCATGAGTGGGTGGGAGGCCACTGTTGTGGACCCACTGTAGTATAGCGTGCCATTGATGTAGCTGCCGTACTGCAGACCCATGTGTGGGCGTCGTCGCATGTGCCAGTGAGACAGGTGGGAGTGCTGCTATTGTCCCGAGACTAGGAAATTTGAGATTGAGATGTGTGCCCAGCTGTGGCTGCTGCTGTCTAGACAGTGAGTGCGGCGGTCTGGCAAAAGAGTAGTGCCGAGGTCGGGAGCGGGTAAGGAGCAGCTGGTCGTGTCCATCTTGGAAGACGCCTCGATCGTTAGCTGTCGTTGGAGCAAAATTTGTTGACTGCGAGGGAGGAATGGGCCGTCGGAGCGGACGACGGGGTGCCTGGTGTCGCAGATGGCATCTTCGCCGTTGGGCTTGCTGTGCTGTCGGTGATCTTGATTCGAGTTGCGGGCGAGCGCCGCGGTGCGATGCCTCCCAGTGGCGATGCTTGAAGCATCTCGCGTAGGCGTTGGCTGGCCGCTCTCGAGGCCATCGTCAGGAGCATCCCTCTGGTGAGATGTCGGCTGTTGGAAGTCTGTGGTAGCTGTTATGGCTGGGGGTCCCGGGGGTGGGGCTCTTATCTCGATCGTGCTCCGTCCCCTGCTGGGGTGCGGTGTTGCAGGTCGTGGGTGCTGGTGCAGTGCTGTCTCGTGGGGCGTGTCCGTGGTCGGGTGGGTCGTCCTTGTCGTCTGGACCTGGTCGCGTTGGCTGGCCCCTTGGGTATTCTGGTGGTGCGGCGTCCTGGCTGTTGATCAGATCGTGCGTTTTTTCGGTCATGTGGTTGGCAATGTCCCTCTGGTAAGCTGATGTTTCGAGCGGCGTTGGTATGCCCGTGGGATTCTGGCGTATTCCCAGCTTGATGTAGGTGAGGATGTCCCCACGCTCCATCCTTGCGTTGCAAGGACTCGTAGGTCCTTATGATATCATGTTGCAGCGCTGCGCCAGGCCCTTCTGTTTGTCCGTCATCCCGAACGCGTGGGCAGGTGGGTTGGCAGCCTCGCCCAAGTAGTTGTCCAGCGATCTGGAGAAATAGGCTATCACCTGGTCGTACGAGTTTTGGGCAGTGTTCCAGTCGTATGTCGCCTCAGGGTCGCTGATCTCCGTGATGGCCTCCTTGGTCAGTTAGTTGACGTGTATCTGGAACAGCGGCGTAGGATGGTCGTATTGGATGCTGCTGATGCTATTGGTCAAGCGCCCGATGACGTCGTGCTGGAGCTCGGTTGTGGTTGTGCCTGAGCGGATGCCAACGTGCGGCTCCGCAACAGGTGTCGGGCCCCTCCTCGTAGATAGCGGCCATGCTTGATGCAGTGTGTGCTCCCGTAGTTTCCTTTGCGGGTGGTGGCTTGTAGCGGACCTCGGCTGGTGACCTGGCTGACGTGCTGTTCGCTGGGTAGCTCCCATCGCTGTTCGGTGGGACGGGCTCCGGCGGTGGCTTGGCAGGGAAATTCCTCTGGGGAATGGTGTCTTGACCTTATTGCTTACCTCCCATGCAAAAGTTCCTGCCGTCTGCCATCAGGGACAGGACGTCCGCCTGTGACGGGGTGCCCTCGTGTGGTGGTGTCGCGTCCCTTTGCGTAGGTGGTGGCTTAGCTGGATCTGCTGCGGGTGCGTATAGCACTTGGGTCGGTGCTGGGACTTTCCAGCGGCTTCCGTCAGCGGTGGATGTCATGACCTCAAAACCT
Source organism: Prorocentrum cordatum (assembly GCA_963575745.1). Classification (NCBI taxonomy): domain Eukaryota; class Dinophyceae; order Prorocentrales; family Prorocentraceae; genus Prorocentrum; species Prorocentrum cordatum. The sequence goes on from CAUYUJ010020281.1 coordinate 35,534, forward strand.
GTAAGATTGGATCCCCCCTCGAACACCACATATTCTTTGAACGATTCATAATTTCATGCCGACCTGGGGGCCCTGGCGCGAGATCGACCCTCCGTTCTCGTAGTCGCGCCAAAAAAGTTTCCCAGGCTGACGCCATAGCAGCGCTCCCAAGAGAACTTGAATGCGATTGCGGTTTCGCTCTGGACTGGTCTCATAGCAGCAGGAGTAAGTTTGGGCCCATTGTTTGTAGGCGATTGCCGACGCTGGGAGCCCTCACTATGTGCGCTTACCTCTACAGTGAGACTGCCGGGTATTCCCACATCCCCATTCACCGCCCGTTCAAGACCCCGCAGCCCATACATCTAGGATGTATGGGCTGGGGGGTCGTGATCGGGCGATGTGCTGAGTGGTTGGTTGTTGTCGATGTGGGTAATGCCCTGCTCCGTTGTTGGTGGCGGTCCGTCTGCAACCAGATGGACAAAGTCGTGAAAGGAAGCTGACTAGGGGTTACCAGTCCTCTACGAAGCAAAACGAGTTAGGCTGCTTAAGGCCTGGTGCAGCAATCGCGGCCTAAGATGGGCTCACGTGCGGAACGAGAAGCCGAAGAGGTAAGAAGGGACACCTCAGAAGTTTGTTGCTCTGCCTCAGGAGCCTGGAGTACAGGAGTGCAGAACTGCTCGAAGTATGCAGCCACTCAACTGGCATACCGGAGCACATGTGAAAGCGACAGAATAAAACCACCGCGGAAGCAGAGGAGGAAACATGCTATTTTCTTTTCTGTCCGGCGCAAGGCTGAGGCCAGCTGACCTTTGAACCGCCGGCACCTTCACCACGGCCAATGGAAGGTTTCCTTGCCGAAGCGCCTTTCGCATCCGCCCGAGACTGTGAACTATCTGAGGCTAGAACAGATGACGCTGCAAGAGATCTCACCAGAGTGTGAGCACTCGTGCCATCAGCCGAATCAGCTCGCAGCGCGCCCGACATCAAAGACGGAGCTGGTGCCAGCGGCGCGCCGGTCAGACATTTCTACGTCCACACGGCGAGGGTGAACCAGCGCCCGGACGTAGAGCAGGTGCCAGAGCGGGCTCTGCAGCAGAACTTCCCCCGAGGTGTATGCGTAGGCCGGCTGCACCTGCTGGATGTCGTATGGCATCAATGCGAAGTTGCGGGCCATCAGGAAGAAGATGAGGAGGAGCAGGAACATCATGTGCCTTCAGCTTGGCGGCCCGGCTCGTAAATGTCTCGTTGGACGACGTCGTGGTCGGCTTGCTGTTGTTGCGTCGTACGTGGGGGTTTCTGGGGGATCGGCAGGGTGAGGATCTGGTCGGGTGGGCTCGCGCGCGTAGGTCTGGCGGCCCCTGGTGGATTCGCGGCCTGGATCTCTGTGATGTTCCTGGTAATGCCCTCCAGGGTCAGCATGTCGTCGCTCTGGTTATTCGTGATGTGTACGACGTACGTTCTGCCCTGCGGGTTCCCGATATGGAGAGTCCCCTAGTTGGTCGATGTTCGTGTGGGCGACATTGTTCTTGACGGCGTCGATGTACTGCTTGTAGTATCCACCGCTTCCTCCTACTCCTCCTTCTCCTCTTCACCCTCCACCTTGCATCTCCCTCCTCCTCCTCCACCTCCTCCTCCTCCTTCGCCTTCGCCTTCCTGCTGCTTGGTTTACGCAGCGCCATCGGGCGTACCCAGCCCGCGCCGCCGCACCGTCGCGCCCCCGCGCACGCCGCGGGCGGAGGTGCGGGGGTGCCCCGGTCCTTTGGGAGGACCCTGTCCGAGGAGGGGGAGGGGGTGGAGGCCAGCTTCCCATCCTTGATCTTGAGGCCTCCGATGCAGGAGGCTCGGAGACTTGTCCTCAGAACGTGCAGGAGATGAATACACAGAGTCCGTATACGTTTCGCTCAAGCCTTTTTCGCCTCAGGGAGCACCTGACACGTATGCGCCCTCTCGCTCTCCGGCCGCCATCCTGGTTGCTGGTCTGCATCTGGTGTGCTCTGGACGCGTGGCAGCCAGGCTTGCTGCGCGCGGGCGGCGGAGGCGGTCCGCCCGACGACTGGGACAGTCGGGCGGCCCTCGCTGCCCAGCGGGCTGCCGAGCGCGGGGCCCAGCTCGCCGCGGCGCACGCGGCCAACCTCAGCCAGTGCCACGCCGCGCTGGACGAGGTGCAGGTCGCGCTGGCCAACCTGTCCGCGGAGCTGGCCGAGCTCCGCGCCCTGCAGGCCGCGCCGGCCGAGCTGCCCGAGGAGCCCGACACGCTCCTGTGGCACGCGCTCGGAGTGGTGCTGACCGCGGCGCTGACGCAGTGTGGCGCTTGCCTCGCCGCCTGGCGTCGCCGCGATGGCCCTCCTGCCCGCGAACCTGAGCCTCTTCCTGAGCGACGGGACCGCCGCCCTGGCAGAGGAGTTCTTCAATGAGCTGGTGCCAGGGCGGGTCGTGTGCTTCTACTATGAGGACGACCCGAACATATGGCACGAACGGTTGCTGTTGTGGCCGTCCCCTGGCGCCTTCCCCAACACATGCTGGACTTGCCTCACGCCTGACGGCGACGTGTACCCTGAAGAGATGGCGGCAGGGCCCGATGGCGACGGGCCGAGCCGCGTTTCCCTCACGATGGGGGCGACTCCCGCTGCTGTTCGCCCCCGGGGCGAGTCTACAGGTTTCGTGAATATCCCGCCGAGGAGGACATGATCGACCTCTTTCGGGACGCTCGCCTGGCCGCCCGCAACGCCGGCTTGCGCGAGTCCGAGCCGGCCGCCTTCATGCGCGACGGCGGCCAGCCCACCAAGAGCATGACGGTCAGCTTCAACGACGTGCCAGGCTTCTTGCGCCGCACGCGGGGCAAGGGCCCGTCCGCTGCCGTGCCGCGCGGCCCGCCTCGTGGCCCGCCTGTGGCCCCGCCCCCGCTGGACGCCGCGGGCGCTGAGCCAGGGGCGCTCGCCGACGGCGAGGTCGGGGGCGCTCCGACCCCGAGGGACGGCCCTGGCGCGGTGGTGCTCACTGACGAGCGGGCCGCGCCGCCTGGGTCTGCATGGTTTGTGATGAAGACGGTCCCGAACGAGTGCCAGCAGTTCGACGAGGTCGTCCCGAAGGCGGGTGACGTGGTCTGGGGCGAGAGCGGGCTCTACAGCACGGCGGGCGGTTTCGTCGTGCCGATCGAGCTCCACCCTGCCCCGCTGCCTGTCGAGGTGTTGGACAAGGTAGCTGACGACGACGCCCGCCTCCTCGGCCCTCTCCAGCGCGCGCGGGAGGGCCGTAGGCACCGCGACTTTCGCGAGGCGGTGTCGTCCATGAGGCAGGAGCAGCATGACGACTTCCCGCTCGTCGGGGAGCGCAGTTTCAAGTGGCTGTGCGACTACATCGTCGACCACGGCGGCACCCCCGACGGCCGCCGCACCAAGTGGATGATGGAGAGCGGCTGCACCAAGGATTCGGCGGCCGCGCACATCCACGACGTGCTCGGCTTCGCCATCGAGATGGCCGTCACCTACGACCAGGTCGACGGCTCCAACCTCGCCAGCATGGAGGTGGTCTCGCGGGCCTACCAGCTGATCGAGGAGACCATGGGGAGCATGAAGATCGAGGGCGTCGAGCACTACATCGGCCGCCAAAAGCAGAGCGCCCGCGGTGGCGTCGCGGTGGCGCCGGGGGTCGCCAAGTACGCCACCGACCAGCTCGCCAAGGAGACGGAGATCCAGAAGCAGAGGCGCAAGGCGCGCGAGGAGAAATCTGCCCAGTCGGGCAGGAAGGACAAGGGGTGACCTGGGGTCAGCGATCGGGGGGTGGCTCGACCCGATCGCCGCATTTCGAGAGCCAGTTTTGTGGACCTGCTGATGTCCAACCTCCTGGCGATGACATGCTGCCTTTTGCCGTGTCTGCGTCGCCGATTGCTTCACCTCCACCGCCTGGACTTTCCCGTTCGGTTCGGGCTCGCCTTTCCCGCGCCCAGTTGATCGAGGAGCGTACTCGGGACACCGTGGAGTGCCTCAACCTGCTTGGGGGCTACGCCACACCGCGGGTCGCGCCAGAGCGCCTCTCACATCTGGATGATCTGCTGCATCGGCGTGTTCGAGGGTTGTATCGTGATATGGCTGCCCCTCCGAGCACGTCGGCACAGGAAGCCTGCTCAGAGCTTTCGGGCCGCCCGTGTCTGCACTGCGACACGGCCAATGACTCGCCGCTGAGGCCCTACGCTCCGCACCTCGTGAGCTGGCCCGAGTTGGGAAACGAGCCTCAGTGGCTCGCGGATCGGCTGGGGACAAGCGAACGATGCTCTCTCTTGGACCTCGACCATGCTTTGCTGCTGCCGCCACCGAGCTTCGACGAGGCCGTGGAGACAGAGGGGAGGCCCACGTGGTACATGGGCCCTGTGCTGGAGCGGAACAGGCCGCTCTACCTTGAATTCATCCAGTCTGGCATCTCGCGGGGCGTCTTCGTCTTAGGGAAAGAGAGGGCCGAGGACGTCTCCGCCTTCTTCGTGGCTAAGAAGGACGAGCGGATCAGGATGGTGCTGGGCTGCAGGCGTAGCAACCAGCGGTTTCAGCCTCCTCCGTCGGTCAGCCTGTTCTCCGCCGCGGGGTTCGCGGACCTCGAGGTGCCGAAGGACACGCCCCTCTACTACGCGGGGGTGGACGTCCAGAACGCGTTCTACCAACACAAGCTGCCGGCCTACCTGCGGTCGTACTTCTGCTTGCCGAAGGTCACCGCGGGCGAGCTCGGCATCGGCAGGCTTGACGGGCGGCGTGTCCCGCCCTGGGCCTGCCTTTGCCCACAACTTGCCGTTGTTCCCATGGGGTGGAGCTGGGCACTCATCTTCGTTCAGAAGGCTCACGAGCGGACGCTGGACCAGCACGACGCCCTGAGGCCCGAGCGGCGGGCGGTCGACTTCGTGCCGGTCCCCAGCCCGCTCGAGGAGCCCATCCACTCGCTGTGCGTCGACAACGTGCTCGTGGCTGGCACCGACCGCGAGGCCGTGACCAAGGTCAGGCGCGAGGCCTCCAAGGCGCTGGAGGGCTCCGGCCTGGCCGTCCATGACGAGACCGACGCCGCCGAGAGCATGGCCATGCTCGGCGGGCAGCTGCAGGGATCGCCTGCCCGCGCCACCTTGGCGCCGCGGCGGTTCTGGAAGCTGTGCATGGGGCTCGGCTACTTGGGGCAGCGCCGGCCCCGCGTCACCAGCCGCGACGTCGAGCACGTCATCGGCCACTGCGCGTTCGCCGCGCTGTGTTCGTCCAGCAGAATTACCAGCGCGCCAGGCCCCTCTGGGCGTCGGCGCGGCGCGAGTTCAGGATCTTCCGCGGCTTGCTGGTCACGCTCGTCTCGGACCTCGACGCCGAGTGGTCCACCAAGGTCGTCATGACTGACGCCTGCGAGACGGGCCACGCCTCTGTCGAGGGCGAGTGGGACCTTTCCGAGGTTCAGAGTGCTGGTCGCTGGCACGAGCGGTGGCGGTTCCGCCACACGCGTGAGGCGGACGGGGTTGGCGGCCGCGCGACCGCGCGGCACGTGCGGCCGAGGTCGCCGAGCTCGATGCGCACCCGTCTGTTCTGTTGCGCCAGGGTCTCGCCAACAAAAGTTTCCCTGAAGTGTCTACGCACACCATCCGCCGCACCAGCTGGTCGACCATGCACTATTCACCACTCTTCGGCAAGGAGCTCATGCATCGTAAGGAGGCAAGGGGTGACTTACACGCCGTGAAGCTGATCCTGTCGGACGCGGACTCCTGGGGGAAGAGGCACCTCGTCTTGGGGGACAATCTAGCACTCACACTTGCACAATCTAAAGGACGTTGTCGTGATATATTTCTGCTCAATATCTTGCGGCGAGGCGCCGCCTTGACTCTCGCCTCGGGGGCCCGCATACATCGACGATGGGTGCCCAGCGAGTTCAATGCGGCCGACGGTGGCAGCCGCTCCCGCGAGGGTGCTGCAGGGCGCGCTGCATCTGGGGCCGGCTGGCGCGCTACCGCGGCGCGCGGGCGTCAGCTCCGGCACCGCGCGGCTCGGCGCGGGGCCCCGAGGGCGACAGTCGGCTCGGCAGCGGCTGGCCCGCGGCCCCCGCGGGCCCGCCGGGACTCGGCCGCCTCGGCAGCCCCGCCGCCGGCAGCCGCGCGCCCGCTGCGGCCCCGCGGCCTCGCGGCGCCGCCGCCGACCAGGCGGCTGAAGCGCAGCGCGCCTGGGGGCGGCCCGACAGCGCAGGCCCCTCTGCGGCCCTCGGCGGATCGGGCTCCGGCGCGTTGCAGCTCGGGCCGCCCCCTGGGCTCGCCCGCCCTGCGCCGCCGCGAGGCTCTGACTCGACGCCCGTCGGTGGTGCTGGCGGCCCCGCGCAGCACCCCCCTGCGGGAGCTGCCGCGCTCTGTGCAGCGCCGCCTGGACGCTGGGGAGCAGGCGCGGGACACCACCCGCCAGCTCTCTATCACCGAGGCTGCCGCGGTGGGACGGCGGAGCCGACTGCAGTACGCGCGGCTGCTCGAGCTGTTCCTCAGTCGCAGTCGCCTGACATCTCTGGCTGCGCCTGCTGCCGACACGGACGCCGCCGTGGTGAGGTTCTTCGACGAGCTGTACCTCGAGGGGAAGGTCGCGTCGACGGGCGAGAAGCTGCTCGCCGCCATCTTCATGCACGTGCCCGACTACCAGAGCAAGGGGAAGCTGGCCCTGCCGCGCGCCTACCGCGCGCTGCGAGGTTGGCGCCTGCTGCGGCCGTCGCGGACGCGGCGCCCGCTGCCCTGGGCGGCTTGCATGGGCGTGGCGCGCCAGATCTGGCGGATCAGCGGCCGCCCCGACCTCGCGGTGTTCTGGCTCCTGATGGTGGACACGTACCTGAGGCCTGGCGAGGCGTTCCGCCTGACCTGCGGCCAGGTGATCCCGCCGCAGGCGCACATGCCCAAGGTGACGATCCACATCAACCCCGACTACATGAAGAGACCGAGCAAGACTGGCGAGATGGACGAGACAGTGGGCGTGGCACGTCCATGGCTGGGCAGCCTTCTGGTTCGGCTAGCCCAGGGCCCGCCCAGCGCCTCCCTGTGGACGTTCACCATGACAGAGGCCAAGGACGTGTTCGAGCGCGCGACGCGCGCGCTGGGCTTGGACAAGCAGCTGCCCGTGCTCTACACGGCCCGGCACAGCGGCGCGTCCATCGACCGCTTCACGGGGAGGATCTCGTTGCAGGAGGTCCAGCGGCGCGGCAGGTGGCGCCAGCCGAGCTCGGTCAGGCGCTACGAGAAGCGCGGGCTCATCCAGGCGGTGTGGAGCGAGATGGAGCCCTCGGCCAAGACCTACTGCCTCCAGGCCGAGGCCGAGCTGCCCTCGCTGCTCGGCGCCGCCTCGCTATCCGTCAACGCTTGAGCGATCCCCGCGCCAAGAGACACGAGTATTTCTACATAGAAATCTTCTCGGGCTCGGAACATTTCTCGAATTCGCTGCGCCGTCGTGGTTTCAGAGTGTACTCATTTGATGTGCTACAAGGGCCCCAAGGTGACCTCCTGAGGCCCGCCGCCTTGAAGCGCATCATGCGGATGATCAAGTCCGACAGATGTCTCGGTGTGCTAGCTGGCGTGCCATGTAAATCGTTCTCCATTGCCCGAGGAGGCCATAATGCAATGAGATCGTCGCAAGCTCCCTCTGGCCTCCCCTCGCTCCCTCCTCATTTGCAATGCCTGGTAGACGAGGGCAACAAACTGTTTCAGGTGTCCTGTAAGATCTTTAAGTGCTGTAAACAGATGCGGGTTCCTTTTTTGTGGGAGAATCCTCAGTCATCCTACATGTGGAAAGTGGATGCTGCCGTTCAGATTTTTCGCTGGCCCGGGGTCCGCGATAGTATAACTAACTATTGCGGTTGGGGCACGCCGTGGTGTAAACCCACTAGGCTGAGATGCATCCTGCTGCCGAGAGCCGACGAATTGTGTAAGCGTTGTAAAGCTGTCCGTGGCATCTGCTCGTTCTCTGGAAAGAAACGCCAGATTCTCCAGGGCCGAGACGGCCTGGGCATTCACTGGACCGCTCGCGCCGCAGCTTACCCTCACGTGCTTGCGAATCGAATGGCCGATGTGTTTCAAGATGCTGCATTCGATCGAGTCTTTCGGCAAACCATCCGCCTGCACCCCTTCCGCGTGGAAGACCCCGAGCCGCGCTGACGGCAGAGAACCGATAGCGACTTTTGGTGCCTCGAATGTCGGCACGGATCTGTAAAGCGCGTTGTTGTGTGTCTCACGCCGGCGTGTTCTCAGAATTGTGCTGTCTGCAAGGTCACCACATGCGGATGACATATATGAGAGTTCTGTGTAAAAGGACGGGTGGGGAATCTCCGACTTGTCCTCAGAACGTGCAGGGGATGAATACACAGAGTCCGTATACGTTTCGCTCAAGCCTCCCTCCCTGTCTGAACTGGTACACGACCTACCCGCCCTGGCTTTTGGCGGGCCGCAAGCAATTGTATTGACGGCACGGATCTGTAAAGTGCGTTGTTGTGTGTCTCACGCCGGCGTGTTCTCAGAATTGTGCTGTTTGCAAGGTCACCACATGCGGATGACATTTATGAGAGTTCTGTGTAAAAGGACGGGTGGGGAATCTCCTGATGATGATGATGATGATGATGACGATGATGCTGATGATGATGAAGATGATGATGATGATAGTCGCCCATATGGCACGAGCGCAGGTTTGGCGACAGGCGCCGTCCCATCGGAGCACCCCCTCGTCCTGCAGGCACCCGCAGTTGAGACGGCCCAGAACGGCCACTGCCTGATGAGGGCGACAGGCGGACTGCTGGCGGCTCTAACCTCCACATGCGGAGAGCAGGCACACGCCCTGGAGTCGCAGTCGCACGTCTGGCGCATGATGCACTTCAACCCCCTCGCGGCCACAGCGGGGGATCGTTTGGAAGAGATTGAATTAGCATGTTCTAACTTCGACGCGATCACGCTCGTGGGCACACAAAGGAGAACCAAGGAGAGAATGGAACAATCTCGTAGTGGCAGCAGGTGGCGTATTGACGCGGGGTGGTCCGCTGGTTCCATGACCAACAAATCCACAGGCGTCCTTATATCTTTCGGAGCCAAAGTCAGACAGAAACATTTGCGCAGAGTACAAGTACCCCCAGCACATCTCGCAGGAAGAGGGCTTGCCGTGAGAGTTTCGTCCAGCTCGTGGGACTTCACGGTGATTGGCGCGTGCTACCCGCCACGACCCACAGCAGTGAAAGCGATGCAGGTTTACGACAGGACGGTCGCAGCTCTCACAGATTGGCCTGATATTGTTATCAGCTCAACGCCGTCACGCAGTGTACCCATGCTTGGAGTGGACCTGAACGACGGGCTCGGCAAAGATTACGACGCAGCGCGGGGGGGCGAATTTTTCTTGGACACTTCTGCAGTATTACCCGCGGGAGCACGTCGTGAGCATGCAGCTGGAAAAAATATTTCGCGAACTCATGGAGAAGCATTATCTGTGCGCCCCCACGACGCAAAGTGATACCCCCACCTGGTATGGCACTGATGTCGCCTCGTCTATAGTGGACTACATGGCCATACCACAGGCGCTGGCACAATCTACACGGACCAGCTGCACACTCCTCCGATTGGGCAGACGTATACAGAAAATTCCTAGCAAATTTCGGCGGGATCACGTTCCTTTACACGTGGAGTTTCGGCTACCAGGCGCGCGCGCCTTTTAGGGTACCAAAGGTATTAGATGGGACCGCGACAAACTGATGCAGGCATTATCTCTCTCAGGCAGCGAAGAAGGGGAACTGTTCATCACGCAGGTAGAACAGCATCTTGAGCAGAATGCGGATGAAGTTATAAGTCTAATACATCAGGCTTCGCCTGACCCGCTGTTCGAGTACCCGGAGCATTTGATGATCACGGTGGGCGAAGAGTTGTTTACACGTCAGTCTTTGTATGACGATCCTGAGTACCAACAGAGACGAGAACGCATATACTTTCTTTTAAAGCATCGCATGGAGAAGCGGTCCAAGTTTGATACGGACATGAGTGATCAGGATAAAAATGACCCAGATTTCGAGCTGAAAGCACTATTTCAGCGAATGAAAGAGTATCGGCATCGTGAATGGCTCCGCTTTCAGGAGCGAGCGCTGGACTCTCTGTGGGAAACATGGAACAAACAACAGCACGCTGAGGTACATCGATTGTCACGTAGAGCAGCTGGAACAAAGTACGGCACGAAGCGAAGATATCATCGTGCGGTGCACACGGCCGGTTTGAGCAGCACACAGTGGATGCGACAGTGGAGTTTACCTGGGCACCAAGGTGGCATGGGAACGCAGCTTCTTCATGATTGGCATGAATGGAGAGGACAGCGCACAGGTATGACAGCAATGGCAGTTCTGGGCGAATCACATCGCAAAGCAGCAAAAGGAGATTTCAACAGAGTTCGACGGCAGCTGGGACGAGCAGCAAAGCGGCGAGCCGCCCCTCCATGGTCAGCCCCCCTCGAGCTGATCGCGCTTCTCATGGGCAGTGGTCCACAACTACCTGATGATGTGGCACCTGCTGGGCGTGGCTTGGGGCTTGGATTGCAAATCAGAGAGGCCCCGCTCTTCGAGCGCGTGGTGGAGGATGGCTTTGTTCGCATGCGCACCGCAGGTCGAACACCAACGTATTGGCATACGAGTCAGGGCATTTCCTGGCCAAAGAAGACGGAGGGAGCCACGGACATCGGAGACGCGGCTGTTGGGCCACGCACAGTACATTTACTAGCTCCGTTGGGCAAGGCTTGGTATGCAGGCAATTCGTCTCTGCCGCTTATGCCCCGCGCAGTGCGCGGATTCATGAAATGACGATGCAAAGAGAACGCTATCATTACAGTGAATACCACCTTTTATCGGATCAAGCAGGCTGGGCGAAGCTGTTTGCAACGCTTCCACGACCTGAGCAACGCCTTCGGCAGCGTTGAGTGGGCGGAGCTCGACGACGCCAGTATGGAGCTGATGCGAGAAGACCTTGGTGGCGAGTTTGGGCAGCAGCGGTATAGCGATGCGGTCCGCACATGCACGGCGCGTCTACTCTACTCAAGCCAACTTGCGGTGCATTGATGGGTGATCCATATGTGGTGCATCTTTTTGTCCTTGGATTTCAGACTGGGGTCAACAAGTGGACCCGAGCCTTGACGGGAACAGCGATCGAACATCAGGAGCTGAAGATCGAGGGCCCATTTGCGAAACGAGCTGTGGACTTATCCCTCTGCCAGTGCGCGGACGACCTTTCGAAGACCATCCTGGGGAAAGCAAGAGAGGGGCTGGGGGAGCTAACAAGCAGGATCATGAAGACAAGCGAGGTGCCCGACAAAGCGTTGTAATCGATTGGCTGCCGCCAGAACCGCGCGAAGCAGGAGGTCATCCCCGTGCTCGCAGGCCCTGGATCATGCCGTGACGCGCAGAATCTTAGGCGGGGAACAATGGTCTTGCCCGCCCGCCGCAAACCGCGCGCCAGGTACCTTGGGGCTGAGGTCGCCTCTAAGTGCAGTTGCTCGCCAGAGTTCCAGAAGAGAAAGCGGGCGGCGGCCGTGGCTTCCCACTCCCTGGGGCGCCTCTGGATTCTAAAACGCACCCCCTGGAAAGTCCGAAGGGGGGGGGGGGGGGGGATGCTGATCTGTTGCGTTCAGAATGCAGCGCTGCATGGTAACGAGTGTTTCATTTTAAATGAAAACAACTGGCAGGCCCTAGATAAGTTAGTTGCACGCTATGCGCGGGTTGCGATGAGAGGCGCAGCGCGCGCTCAGCTGGAGGAGGTGGTGGAGGGAACGACGCGCACTACACGCAAGTCGATGACGACCTCGGAGGTGCCACAGTATTGGCGCATGGCACCTTGTAAGCTAGAAGCTCGTGTTCGCAGAATGAAACGCTATCGGGCCATCGCTCGTTCGCCGCACCAGAATGATCAAGTCCTCACCGCACTGTTCGGAACGCACGTCTTCGAGTCGCAGGAAACGGCTATCGGGGATGACACCGCGGAACGTGCGAACCCATGGGCGGGGAGAGTTAAGGCGGACATCTTAGACAGTCTGAATGAGATGTGCGATGAAGGAGGTGTAGTTGGGAGTTTGGCTCGTAGAGGTTTCTTGCAGATATTCCGGGATCCTGAACTGGGGGGGGGTTGGGGGGGGGGGGGGGGGGGGGGGGGGGGGGGGGGGTGTGGGGGGTGGGGGGGGTGGGGGGGTGGGGGGTGGGGGGTGGGTGGTGTGGTGGTGGTGGTGGTGGTGGTGTGGTGGTGGGTGGGGGTGGGTGGTGGGGGTGGGGGGGTGGGGGGGGGGGGGGGGGTGGGGTGGGGGGGGGGGGGGGGTGGGGGGGGGGGGTGGGTGGGTGGGGGGGGGGGGGGGGGGGGGGGGGGGGGTGGGGGTGGGGGGGGGGGGGGTGGGGGGGGGGGGGGGGGGGTGGGGGGTGGGGGGGGGGGGAGTTTGTGCAGATGGATTTCGCGAGGCTTCGTCAAGGAGCTTATTCGTCAGCGATGCCCCCGCCAGGATGGACCCCCGAGTCGGCGCCTCGTCTTATCCCGCTCTGTACGCCTTGTCGACAGCAGGAGCCAGAAGAGTGGGTATGTGGTTTTGAAATGGAGGAGGGTGTTACTTGCTCGAAGAAGTTTCGCTCTTTTAAGTCGGTGGCGCATCACCGACTCGCTTACCGTGGATTGCGAGACCCGTGGGTGTCCTTAGTAACTACTAACGTGTGCCCCTATTGCGAAGGTGTGTACGGATCAATTGTGGCAACACAACAGCACGTTGTAAAAAGTGTTCTGCGAGGTGGTATATGTGTAAATCGATCCAGATATCTCGGAGGCCCTTTGCATCCCGACCGCCGCCGATGCCATTTATGCTCGTTCGAGGCGGGCGCTGATTCGGGACAGACGCACGCGTCACCGTTCGACTCTTTACGAACTGCCGACGATGCCTTTCGAGCTCAAGACCCCAGCGTGGGGCTTACGGCACGAAGGAACTGGAGAACCCGTCGCTCAAAGACGCAAAAGGCAGGCAGCAGACATCATCGACATCAGCGAAGAAACGACGGTGGCCAAACTGGTGCTCATCCTCGCGCGTCTTGCCCTGTCAAACGCCGCGGAGCTTCGAGAGGTGACAGGGATTCTGTGGCGCGCAGTACTGCCCATCAGCACGCGCCCGATATGCTTGGCAATGAAGGCAGCAGGAATGGCGTACCACAAGGGGGTGGCGAAGCTGCAGGGCAAAACTCAGGAGCTGGAAGTTCTCGGAGTACCATGCGTGCACATTTTCACGGCGATGTTGCAGGGCATGGCGAAGGGAGGCCTCGGCCAAGGGGTACAGCAGCATATGGAACAGTTCTGGGCTCAGCGCGCCAAAGGAAAAAAAGAGCGCAGCAGCTGCAGGAAGTGGTGCTCCATTGCCGCGCGAAACCAGCCAAGAAGAAGGAAGGCCAGCCAGAGATGACCAATCTTGTGTTCGCTCTCAGCCGCGACCACGACATCATAGAGAAGCTACTGATCAACGTGTTCAAGGGGCACTCAGCGGTGGTGAAGATGGGCCCCGCCCCTCGGGGCCCTCTGGAGCGAGCAGCGCAGAAGCTATTGGACGAATACGAGAAGAAGTGACGCGCCCGCAGTTGAGTGCACATCAGAGACTGATGATACGGAATCACAGTGAGCGGCTATTAGACTTGGTGGAGCAAGGAACGGTAACACTCGAGGCAACATCAAGGGCGGCAGCACAATCCAAGGTAACGGTACCTGTTCGCCGACAGATACGCGCTCGAAAGAAGTATTTTTTGGTGAGCAGCCCTCAGTGATTGGCGGTCCAGATTGACGCCGTGGAAGGCACTATTATTGATTTCCAGTGAGCGGTATTTTTGGACACGCGCTGAGTTGCTCAATTTCAACAACGCCATGGAGAAGTTTATCTCTATATATAGTCTTTTTTTCGCTTCTGCCGTCCCCCTTCACAGCACCGCCCGTCGCCTGATGTAGTCGGGCCCGCTTGTCGGCTAGAGGTGCTTGTGATTGTGCGCCTATGGGGCGGCAGTTGATGTCATTGCAAGTATTTCGGTCATTACCAGATAGTGGAGGAATTGGTGCAGTCTCTGATATGATGTGTCGCTCTCCGACCCCGACGGCCTGTACACCTAGGCGGGAGAGAGCGAGCGAGAGAGAGACAGTCCCTCGCCGGAATTCGTAATTTGTTTCAGGGCCTGCCAGAAGTTGTGGAACGCCTCTCCCCCCTTTCGCCTGCCTCCCCCCTGCGCCTGTTCTCCCCCTCCACGACAGATTGCTGGCCACAATCGAGTGCCCTCTCAGATCGGTGGTGCGTCGTGGCTCCCGGGTCCCCCACCGACGAGTCGCCACGAATCGCCTGTGGGCCCTCATCCCCCTGTAGGCCCGACGAATCGCCTCGGGGCCAGTGATCCTCCTGTAGGCCATCAGGGCGAAGTGACACCAAGCTGAAACTCAAAGGGTGAAGGCCCCGTTTTCCTTTTTTCCAGCTGTTCTGTGGACGCCCCCAGAGACCCATTCCCATTTCCATGATGATGATGCTGCTGATGATGATGATGATGATAATATGATGATGATGATGATGATGATGATGATGATGATGATGATGATGATGATGATGATGATGATGATGATGATGAGGAGGAGGAGGAGGAGGAGGAGGAGGAGGAGGAGGGGGAGGAGCAGGAGGGAGGAGGAGGAGGAGGGCGGAGCAGGAGGAGCAGGAGGAGGAGAAGGAGGAGGAGGATGAGGAAGGGATGCCGCATATTTACTTGCCATAGACTTAAAGTACCTTGGCGGTGTGTGCGCGGAATGCCTTGTCTGTAAGTGGTGTAGACGTGGTGCGTACAGATAATGCCCTTGTCCGTAGCGCTGTGGAGCAAGTACACTCGTAATGAAAGGAGGACCGTATGCTGGAGTACCATAACCAATGTCTTCTGCTACGCTGGTGTCACCGAGCTATTGCGCCATCCGATCGTAGACTACGTCGATCAGGCTTTCGTCGTGGAGCGTGTGGAGGAACAACTTGATAACCTCAGGCTGGTCCTCCGCGGGTGCGAGGCCGTACGTCCGCTCGAACACGCAATCGTTTCGCAGCAGTTGTAATCGCGGAAAGCTTGGGCACGAGCTTGGTGCATTTTGCCGAGCCTTTGCATAGAGTCGGAGAAACGTAAGACTCGAGTACGCTGGAACTCGGAGTCGCCTACGCTTTTTGATGAGCCAGTCCTGAATTTTGACGGTCCATTTTTTCGTGGGATGTGTACAGCGGGAGCCAGCGTCAAATTTCAGGCTGTGTCGCGCCATTTTTGTGATGTCCCCTTCGGGCCAACCCGAGTCCCCCTAACTCGAGTCTTACATCTCCCTGGTGGAGTCCTTGCCGTAGATCTCCAGACTGTCTGTCCTTTCGCGAATCTGAGTTGTTCCAGTTCGGTATGCCTATCGCTCGGCCTGTGGGTTAAAGGGGCCCATGACCCCCTCTTGGCCGTTCGGGGCTTGTCTAGCTTTGAGCCCCACGAGAAGTATGCGGGTGCCCTCCCGTAGCTCAGCTTGTGGCTTTCGTGGCTCTGCTGGTGGCTCGCGTGGCTCAGCAGGGGGGCCTTGATGTTCTTCTGGTGGCTCTCGTAGCTGTGCCAGTGGTCCTCGTAGCTCAGCTCGCAGTCCTCGTAGCTTTGCCGGTGGCTCTCGAAGCTCAGTTTGTGGTCCTGCGTGCTCAGGTACTTCGGCTTGTTCTTGCAGTCCAGTTGGTGGTTCTCGTAGCTCAGTCGGTGGCCCTCGTCGCTCCTCAGGTGGTCCTCGTAGCTCCGCCGTTAGCCCTGCTCGCGGCGGTCGTTGCTCAGCTTGTTGGCCAGGGAGCTCTGCAGGTGGTCCTTGTTGCTGTGCTGGCGGCCCTCGGAGGTCTGCTCGTGGCCCTTGCACTTCAGCTTGTCGCCCTTGTAGCTTTGCGGGAGGCTCTCTTGGTTCTGTTTGTAGCCCGCGTAGCTCAAGCTGTAGCCCTCATAGCTCCGCAGGCGGCCCTTGTAGCTGAGCTGGTGGCCCTCGGAGTTCTGCTTGTGGTCCTTTCAGTTCAGCTCGTCGCCCTAGCAGCTCTGCAGAAGGCTCTGGTAGTTCTTCCTGTAGTCCGCGCAGCTCTGGACGTGGCCCTTGTAGCTCAGTAGGTGGCCCTCGTAGCTCTCGTAGCCGCGCCAGAGGTTCTCGCAGCTCAGCTCGCAGTCCTCGTGGCTCTGCCAGTGGCTCTCGTGGCTGTGCCTCTGGGCCTCGTAGCTCAGCTGGTGGTCCTCGGAGGTCTGCCGTGGGTCCTGGTAGCTCTTCAAGTGGCTGTAGGTGCCGTGCCTGTGTCCTCGTAGCTGAGCGTGTGGGCCTAGCAGTTACGCTGGGGGCCCTGGTAGTAGTGCTGGTGGCCGTAGTGACTCTGTTTATTGTCCTCGTAGCACAGCTGGTGCCTTTGGTAGCTCAGCTGGTGGTCCTCGTAGCTCAGCTGGTGGCCAGCGTAGCGCGGCCTCGTTGTTCAGGTGGTGGTCCTCGTAGTCCTGCGTGTGGCTTGCGTAGCTCAGCTTGTGGTCCTCGTGGCTCGGCCTGTGGCTATCGTGGCTCTGCTGGTGGCTCTCGTAACTCGGCAGGTGGGTCTTCAAGCTCTTCTGGTGGCTCCCGTAGCAGCGTCTGTGGTCCTCGTAGCTAAGCGGTTCTCATAGCTCAGGTGGTTGCGGTAGTCGCTCAGCTCGTTGCCCTCGACGCTCAGGTAGTGGCCCAAGTAGCTTTCCAGGTGGTCCTTGTAGCTTTGCTCCTCGTAGCTCAGCTCGCGGTCCTCGTAGCTCGGCTTGTGGCTCTCGTGGCTCTGCTGGTGGCTCTGGTAGCTCGGCAAGCAGGTCTTGAAGCCTTTCTGGCGGCTCTCGTAGGCGTGCGCGTGGTCCTTGCTGTTCGGCCTGTGGCCCCCGAAGGTCGTCTGGTGGCCCCGGTAGCTCTGCTGGTGGCTGTAGCAGCTCAGAGGGCACGTTTTTGTTCGTAGTCCCCGAGGTCCGAGTCGGAGTCCTCGGCTGCCAAGTCGCAGTGCTCCACGTCTTAGGCGTCCCTGGCGTCCTGGCGGCTGTAGTAGCCCTGCGGCCCGTCGTGGTCCTGGGGGTCGCAGGAGCACAGGTCGCTGTCGAAACAAAGATGTCGTAGTCGTACTCGTCGTAGGCGGGGCGGCCGTAGTCGTACTCGTTCTGGACAGCGCGGCCATTGTCCACGGGTACCTCCACGACGACGTACTTAGTAACCCTTTCGGGTTGCTCGGTCGTGTCGCTCCTGGCGTCGGTCTTGGTGGCGTACGTGGTGTCGTGGTGGTGGTGGTACCCGTCCTTGGGCTGCCTGTTACGCAGCTCATTCTTGTACTTGGGCTGCCTGTCACGCAGCTTGTTTTCGCACTGGGGCTGCCTGTTACGCAGCTCGTGCTTGGATGCTCTCGCGACGGCGGTCGCAGTAATGATAATGTTGTCGTCGGGTCAAAGCTGCCATGCCGGAGGTTGTACCCCATTCGTTTTTCGGCCGCGTCTGTTCGCGCCTACGTACCTCTCTGCGTATATGGTCTCGGCACCCTTGCCGGTGCGTCTCCACAGCGTTGGTAAGTCTCCTAGCGTGGGATTCAACAGATGGCGGTTGATGTTGGAGTCGCGGTATGCTTTGGCTTCTGAGGATGGCGACGTATTTTTTCGTCGGTCTTGACGATGTTCGCGTGGATCGTGAAGTATTTGGCGGCGAACGTATCGCACGGCGCGCCGTCCGTCGCGTGGCGGACAGCGCGCTCGGGCCGGCCCCGCTCCCGCGGGTGGTGGGGAGCACCCCCCCCCCGCAGGGTCCAGAATGGCCCTCTTCCTCCTCCTCCTCCTCCTCCTCCTCCTCCTCCTCCTCCTCCTCCTCCTACTCTTCCTCCCTTCTTCCTCCCTTCTCCTCCCTCCTCCTCCCACCTCCTTGTCCTCCTCCTCCCTCCTCCTTGTCCTCCTCCCTCCTGCTCATCCTCCGCCTCCTCCCTCCTCCTCATCCTCCTTCTCATCATCTTCCGCATCCTCCCGACGGCCTCTCAGGCGGAGGGAAACACCGTGGTGTTCGAGGATTTCGACATATCGCAGAACCCCATCCCCACTGCGCAGCTGGAGGTGCCAACTCGCTCGCTCCTCCTTTTTCTCTTCCTCCTCGTCCTCCTCGTCCCCCTCTCCCCTTCCTTCTCCTCTCCATTCCTTTTCCTTATAGATAACTTCTCCCTGTCCCACCCCGAGGCCGGTCGAAGGGGCAGGCCGGGCGTTTCGCTTGAGACATCTCGCCACGTATGACTTTGATACTTACTTGAATTTCGACAGCAGTTTCACATATGGAGGGCGGGCCGTTTTCAGCATGTGGCTCTCGCCTTACTTAGCGCCGCGCACATTCGTTTTCAAACTTTGCAAGAGTTTCGCAGATTGAGGGTGGGTGGTTTTCGACATGTGGCTCTCGCCTTAGGGCCGCGCACATTCGTTTTGAAGCAGTGCAAGAGTTTCACGTATGAGGGCGGGTGGTTTTCAACATGTGGCTGTCGCCTTAGCGCCGCGCGCATTCGTTTAAACAACAATGCAAGAGTTTAACGGATTGAGGGCGGGTGGTTGAGTTTCACGGGTTTAGGGCGGGCCGCTTTCAACATGTGGCAATCGCCTCAGCGCCGCGCACATTCGTTCCAAACGTGTGAAAGAGTTTCACGGGTTGAGGGCTGTTAGTTTTCAATGGGTGACTCTCGCCTTAGCGCCGCGCACACTCGTTTTACATACGTGCAAGAGTTTCACTGATTCTCATGGACAACGTACCGAACATGGTGTTTTGGAGCGAATCAGGGTTGTCAGGGCCTAGCAGTTGCGTTGATTCGCGGTGTTAAGGTCCCAGGAATGGCGTTCTGGCACGATTCAGGATCGCCAAGACGTATTTGTCAGGCTAATTCGTGGCGTTGAAGTCCTGAGAATGGTGTTGTGGCACGCTTCAAGAGGTGCACACGTTTCCCCCCCAACGGGGCAATTCCCTTAGTGGAAATGACCCCTTGTAGGGGCCTGTGAAAGAGGGATCTTGGAGTGAGGGTGCATTTCACCATCGTGGATGAGTCTTGGGTTTGCACTGGTCCTCCTCCTCCTTTCGCTCCTCTTTCTAGGAGGTGGAGGGATGAGGGGGAGCGAGGAAGGGCAAACATGATAAGGGAGGAGGGCGGGGAGGAAGAGTTGGAGGAGGGGGCGGTCTTCGAGGAGGAGGAGGAGGAGGAGGAGGAGGAAGAGGAGGAGGAGGAGGAGGAGGAGGAGGAAGAGTGGGAGAAGGAGGAAGAGGAGGAGGAGGAGGAGGAGGAGGAGGAGGAAGAGGAGGCCTCCTCTCCGTTGTCCTCCTCCCGATCCCGCTCATCCTCTTCCCGTGCCTTCCCCCTCCTCCTTCTCCCACCATTCCACTCTCTCGCCGCCTGCGGACGAAGCAGAGGGGTGGCGGAGAAGACGGCCAGGAGGACCCCTCCTCCGGTGGGCCCGCCAACCTTCACAGCGCGGCCGCCCCTGGGCCTTTCCGCACCCTCCGAGCGGAGGGTGGGTGGGGCCTCCTCGCCCTCGGCCCTGGCCCCCGACCCTCCTTGGCGCGTGGAGCAGTGGCCGGCTGCACGTGAGAGTGACCTTTCGCCAGAGCGACCCCTGGTGCGGGCGCACGTGGGGTCCCCAGAGGACTGGACGCGACGCGGTGGCAGCGCCTTGCGCGCCCGGGTTTGGCCTCCCCGCGGCCCCCGAGAGTCGCGGACCGGAGGTCACTCTTGCCCAGGGCCGCCCCTGCGTGTAGCTGGAGTGTCGGCCACGCGCGGCAGGGGGGTAGGGGGAGGGGGGAAGGCTCCTCAGAAGCACCCCTGCTTCTCAGAAGGCGCGGGCCTTGTCTGTAGATGCCAGGCCCGCGCCTTCTAGAAGCAGCCTCCTTCTAAGAAGCCTTCCCCCCTCCCCCTACCCCGTTGTGCGCGCCGCCAAGTTTTTGGGCGGCGCTCCTCCTCCTCCTCCTCCTCCTCCTCCTCCTCCTCCTCCTCCTCCTCTGCGCGCTGCTCAAAGTGGCCGGGGCCCCTGCCCGTCAAGACCGACGGGGCGGGTGCGTGCGCAGCCGCGGTGGCGCCGCGGGAGAGCGGCCCCCGAGCGGAGGCGTGGAGGCGCGGAGGCCCGTGCCAGCGCTGCTACTGGGGCCCTCAGAGCGCAGAGGGGCCTCCGCCGGGCGACCTCGTCAAGGGGGGGCTGGGAGAGGTGCCTTCGGTGGCAAGGCATGGGAGCCTGGTGTACCCCTTGTGATTTTGTCTTTCGCGTCGACTAGCGGCGCTTAGCGTCCGGGAGTCGATGGGCTAGCCCCATTTAGCGTCGATTCGAGACTAGCGTCGATTAGCGTCGATTCGCAAGAGCCGACAAGATGGTATGGGAGGCTCCCATGCGTTGCCACCGAAGGCGCCGCGCAGCTCGGCCGCAGGTTTCACAGGTGCGGGATGGGGACAGGAAAGGATCACGGCGGAAGGGTCTTCGCTATCTTCGGCCTCCGGTGGCCCTGACCAGGCCCAGGGACCTTCAAAAAGCGGCTCCGGATGGAAAACCGGTCCTTGGGAATGGGTCGAGATCTTTCGGGTCGACGTCATTAGCAAATCATGACGTCGGGGGGTCTGGGGAGGGGGGCACCGGGCGGGGCTAGGACGAGGATAACTCCGTTCCAGCGCGTTCCGGAACGCTCTCGGAGCGCTCCGTAGCGCTCTGAGAAGGCCGCGGCGCCCGAGACATCCTCCGGAGCCGCCAGGCCTCAGAGATTCTCGACTTATCTTCGCCCGATTTGATCCTCGTCCTGGCTTCGGCTTGGGAGGGGGGAGGCCGTGTGAATGCCATCGGCATCACGTTTGTTTTGATCCCCTGCCCGTGCCCCAGGATGGGAGGATGGCCCGAGAGCGTGCCTGGGCGTGGGCTCCCCCCTGCGCCGATGCGGGGAATTTTGGCCCAGCCCCGGCGCAGGAGGTCGAGTGCAAGCCTCCCAAGGAGGCCCGTGAGGCTTGAGCCACAATGGTTACGGGAGGAGGAGGAGGAGGAGGAGGAGGAGGAGGAGGAGGAGGAGGAGGAGGAGGAGGAGGAGGAGGGGAGGAGGAGAGGAGGAGGAGGAGGGAGGAGGAGGAGGAGGCGGATGATGAGGAGGCGGATGATGATGAGGAGGCGGAGGAGGAGGAGGAGGAGGAGGAGGAGGGAGGAGGAGGGAGGGAGGGAGGGAGGGAGGGAGGGAGGGAGGGAGGAAGGGAGGAAGGAAGGAAGGGAGGAAGGAAGGAAGGACGGAAGGACGGAAAGACGGAATGACGGAAGGAAGGAAGGAAGGGAGTGAGGGAGGGAGGGAGGGAGGGAGGGAGAGAAGGAAGGAGGGAGTGAGGGGGAGGGAGGATGAGGGAGGAGGGCAGGACCTCTCGCCGCCCATCGGGCGATGCCAGGACCGGCTGCGCAAAAACGCGCGCGCCAGACAGCCCTGCGGCCAGCCCCTTTGCAGCAGGGCGAACCACGCCTTCCGCTGCGCCTGCGGAGGAGGCGCGAAAACGCTAAACTGGGACGTCGAAGACGTCTGGAAGCGCATTCACGCCGAGTGCGGCTTCCAGACAGACAGCGCGCCAGGTCCACGTCCCAGCTTGGGATCGCTGGCGCTGGTAGTGCACGGCGCCCCGTTGCGCGGCGCGCGGCCGGTCCGACGCCCCGCCTGCAGGGCCGTGCCAGGCCTGCGGGGCCGCGCTGCGGGCCCGCCGCGAGGAGGCGCTGCTCGACCTGCAGGCGCCGCGGGCAGGCTGCCCGCGGCTGCTAACGGATGTCACAGTCCGCTACGGCGTGCAGGACGAGGCTCGCGCCCCTGCTGCGGCGGTGGCCGCGGACGGCGCCGTGGCTCGGGAGGGGGAGGGCGACAAGAGAGGTCGCTACTCTGCCGGCCGCGCGCCCTGGCGGGTTCTGCCGCTCGCGTGGAGAAGCGGGCGGGCGCCACGGGCCAGCGGCTGTAATGCATTTGCACTGGCTGGCGCGCGGGCGCTGGGCGACGGGCCGGCGGCCGCCGCCGCCGCCAGCGCGCTCGCCGCCCGCTGGGGCGCCGAGCTGAGCACGGCGCTGCGCCGCGCCACAGCGCGCCAGTTCCATGCCGCCCTCGGGCGCGAGGCCACGCGGGCTTCCGCGGCGGCGCTTATGGACGAGCTGGCGCGCTCGGCCCTTCGGCGCGTGGCGTTCTGGGCTGGCGGCTGGGGCGGCTGGCGGGCTGGGCGTCGCCGAGCCCAGCGTGGCCGTCGCGGAACACGACCCGATCAGGGCCGGCGCGCGCGGGCGCAGACCGCGTTTCGCCGCGCCAGGGGGGAGGGTGGAAGGGAGGAGGGGGGAGGGAGGGAAATGGGGAGGAGGAGGAGGCGGAGGAGGAGGAGGGAGAAAAAGGAGGAGAAGGGGAGGATGGATGGCGGGAAGGAAAAGGGGGGAGGGGAACGACAATGGATGGGGGAGGGGGGGGAGGAGGCGGAGGAGGAGGATGTTGGAATACACCCTCCCTCCAAGCTTCATAGGCCCCAACAGCGGTTCATTTCCATTGAGGGATCTGCCGCGTTGGGAGACAACCGTTTGAAGACCCGGAAGCATACGAAAACATTGTTCGCGGGATTCCAACGCCACGGATCAACCTGACTGTTGCGCCGTGACGATCTTGGATCGTGCTAGAACGGCACTCTTGGAATTCAGCACCGCGAATCAACGTAACTGTTGCGCCGGCAAAATCCGGAATCCTTCTAAACCACCATTTCTGGTACGTTGATCGTGGGAATCCGTGAAATTCTTGAAGAAATGTACGTGGCGCTAAGGCGAGAACCACATTTTGAAAAAGGGGCCGCCCTCAATCCGTGAAGCTCTTGCAAATTTTTAGAACGAATGTGCGCGGCGCTAAACGGGTTATCGTCAATCCGTGAAGCCTTTTCGCGCAGTTTAAAACGAATGAGCGCGGCGCTAAAGCGAGAGCCACATGTTGGAAACGGGTTATCCTCAATCCGTGGAGCTCTTGCAAGTTTTTTGAAACGATGTGGGCGGCGCTATAGCGATAGCTACTTACATGTTGAAAACCACCCGCCCTCCATTTGTGAAGTCGTTGCCACTTCTTAAGCTTCAGAGTCATAAGTGGTGAGGAAGTCTCAGTCGAAACGCCCGGCCCGCCCTAAAAACTTGCTTCGGGGTGCGACAGGGCAAAATTATTTGTAAGGAGAAGGAAGGAATAGAGGAGGAGGAGGAGGAGGAGGAGGAGGAGGAGGAGGAGGAGGAGGAGGAGGAGGAGGAGGACCAGGAGGAGGACCAGGAGGAGGACGAGGAGGAGGAGGGGCCAAGGCGCAAGGTCGAGCGAGTCAGAGGGTCCCACCTACTCCCGCCTTCCCCCCCACAACCGAATTATTAATTGGGGCACAGCTTGATCTTAGGATTGGGTCGCGTTCCCACTTCGCAAACGGCGCTGCAACTTTCAATCATAAGCTGCGCGGCGTGTGGGCGTGGGTGGCATGTCGCCCGCTCTCCCGCGGCCCCTCCGTAGCTTTCTGCGCTTCGGCGAACGAGCCATGCGCAGCGCCCGCGGTGGAACGCCCCGTCCGAGCCCAAGGCGCACGGAACTTGGGCCAGGGCGGCAAGTCGCCCACCCGCGTGGGCCACCCAACATTAGGAACATGCGCCGCGTCGTAGCGGTAGTGCTAGTTTCAGGAATAATCTGCGCGGCGCCGGGGCGAGAGCGACATTCTCGTCCGCTCGCGCGTCGACGGACATGCGTGCGGAAAGTGTGCGCCGCGCCCCGGCGGGAGTTCAGCTCTCGAGAAAAATGGGCGCGGCGTCGAGGCGAAAGCGACGTTTCGGCCTTTCGCGTGGGATGTGCGCCGTCCTATTCCCGCCACGCATTTTGCAACATGAACGACGCAATGTCCATGATGAAAGCAAGGTCATTTTTCTGTTACGGGACATGGGACCACCTGGATTGGGCCCCTGTCGGTCGGCTCGGTGGCAGAGTGGGGGTATACACGAGTAAGGAATAGGGGTCGGAGGATGAAGGTGAGGACGAGGAAGATGTGGAGCAAGAGGTGGCGGAGGAGGGTGGGAGGGAGGGAGGGGGGAGGAGGGAAGTGCTGGGAGGGAGGGAGGGCGGATGGATGGAGGGAGAGGAGAAAGGTGAGGAGAGGTCGTTGTCCCCCCTCGCGCCGATCCAAGCTTCTCCGCGCCAGCTGCCGGCGACGACAGAGTACGACGAGAAAGGCCGACGCCGCTGGCGACGACAGACGACGTCGACGATGAATGACGACGCCGTCGACGAGTTCGCCGACGAAGGACGACGCCGACGAAGGACGATGCCGACGAAGGACGACGACGACGACGAAGTACACCGACAGACGAGGTCGACGACAGACGACGTCGACGACGAATGCCTCCGACGATGACAGACGACGTCGACGACGAATGACGACGACGAAGACGACGATGACGACGACGACGAACTTGCCGGAAGGCAATCTTCTCCGCGATCGCCGACGGGGGCGTGCACGTGGAGCGGTTCCGCGCCTTTGGCTGCGCCGCCGCCCTGGCGCCTGCCGACCGGATGGGGCAGTCCGCTGCCATCGCCGATGGAGGGTCGAGGGTTGAGGATCGAGGGTCGATGATGGATGATCGAGGGTCGATGATCGAGGATCAGGGGTCGATGATCGAGGATAGAGCATCCAGGTTTGGGTAGCTATTTTTCCCAACCATCCTGCGGTGTTGATTCCTCGCATTGAAGAGACAGCGCCCCGCGTCCCTCACTCCTCCTCGCCCCCCCCCCTCCACCGCCCGCATGCGTCACCCACACCCATTACGGCACACTCCTCACACGTTTCGTGGCCCCAGAGGAAGCTCCACCGAAAGTCCCAGTGCCACCGCCCGCATGCGTCACCTACACCCATTTCGGCACACCCCTCACACGTTTCGTGGTCCAATAGGGAGCTCCACCGAATGCCCCAGTTTCACCGCCAGCATGCGTCACCTACACCCATTTCGGCACACCCCTCACATGTTTCGTGGACCCATAGGGAACTCCACCGAAGGCCCCAGTGGCACTGCCCGCATGCGTCACCCACACCCATTTCGGCACACCCCTCACACGTTTCGTGGCCCCATAGAGAGCTCCACTGAAGGCCCCAGTGCCACCGCCCGCATGCGTCACCTACACCCATTTCGGCACACTCCTGGGACCTTTTTCGGTCGCCTTCGGCGCATCCTGGAGGCCTCATGTCTCGTCTTGGGGGCCTCTAGTGCTATGCTGGGGCCGTTTCGGGGGCGCCCTGGGCAGTCTCGGGGCGATCTTCTGGGCCCCAGTGGTTGGACGCTGTGAAGCACCCAAAAACGAAAATTGCAAAAATGTGCGAAAACCCATTAACTTGATTCCAAAATGTTGGCCTTCCGGGGACTTCCTGGAGGCTCTCCTGGGGCCGTCCTCGGCCGTCTCAGGGGGCCTCTTGGGCCCTCCTTCGGGCCTTTTGGGCCGTCTTGGAGCCGCCTTGGCTGTCTCTGGGCGGGGCCGCCGAGGAGGGCTCTCGAGGTCCACAGCCCCCCGGGGCAGTCGAAAAGGCCGCCGGCCCCTGGGACGGAAGTTTGACGCCCCCGGAGAGGGGGGGGGAGTTTGGGAAAAGTTGGCCGCCCCCCGGTCCCAGAGACCGAGTCACCGGGCATATCATTTATGAATGGCGCAGATGCCAAACATGTGCGTTTTCGAAAGGGGGTATGGCGATGTTTGCCTCTTGGAGTCTTCTGGGGAATCCTCTTGGAGCTCTCTTGGAGTGTTTTTGGGGCCTCCTTGGGCAGTTTTCAGGTCATTTAGGGCGTCTCGGAAAGCTCTTGTGCTGTCTCGAAGACCTCTTGGACCCTCCTGGGGGATTCTCGGGGCCCTCTTGGCTTGTCTCGAGTCCCTGAGGCCCACGCGGAATACCTCAGAAGGGCCAGTCAGTGCCCGGAAGCGCCTGGGAAACAGGGGGCCCAGTCCTTTAAGAACCTTGCCCAACATTTCCATTTACCTTTCAGCAGAATTGCATGAGCCTTGGGACACTACACGTGCTGAAGGCACGGTGGCGGATATACACATACATACATGCATACACATACATATCTCTCTATATGTATATTTATATATATCCATATTCCTATTCATATTCCTATTCCTATTCATGTTCATGTTCATATTCCTATTCACATTCATATTCATGTTCATGTTTATATGTATATATATATAGAGCGAGAGAGAGCGAGAGAGAGAGAGAGGGAGAGATAGAGATATGTATATATATATATATAGAGAGAGAGAGAGAGAGAGAGAGCAGCAACCAGTTATAATGACGAGAGTGAGAACAGGGAGTAGCTCACTAACCATCGCTTGCACTGAAGGGTTCTGGCGGAAAATGACAGAGGAATTGAAAGTTGCGGCGTCGATTTCGGTGGGTGGCTGGGGTTCCCAGCTTCCCGCTTCTGGGCCCATGGCTCTGGCACGGTAAGGTTCCCGGTTTCTCGAGATCTTCTGGGTCCGTCCGGTCAGGATTTTATGAGAGGGTATGCATCATAGAGTAGGGACGACATATCATATAGTCGAGGTCGTAGATAAAAAGAGGAAGCGTATACTAGAGGTTATATAATAGAGGGCAGAGCGGCCTTCGATGGTATATCGCGTAACCATTGTCGTAACATGCATGCGCATCTGTACAAACACATCGGCTAGACGAAACACGTGTATAAAAACACAAACATTTATGCGTATGTGGAGATACATACATAGCTAAACATGTTGGGAGTGCTTGCCACCATGGTCATGCATACACACAGAGATCAGTGTAAATGTAAATGTATTTGCGTACGTAGGAATACGGCTACGCATAGCGTGTGGTGCACTTTTTCTATATCTTGATCGCTCATACTGATCGAATCGGCCGTTCATCCATACATACAGTGGAGGCCAGTCCACAAGAAACCTTCCACAAGAAACCCAACCCTGAGACCCCAGGACTTCACGCCTTAACAGCAAAACCATCGAAGCGGAAGAAACCCAGGGCACCCTGGAGGCAAGCAGGGTGTTTCTTGGCATGTTCTTCTATTGTATACAAGGGTAGTGCATACCATCTAGGATGGTCAGTTGAATATGTCTAGACATTCGTATGGGAAGAATCTTGTACACTTGGCGACTTATCGTCGTGCAGAGCGAGTTGGCGTGGCATGCATAACAACATGATATGTACACATTTTGTGCAGAGAGATAGACCGATAGATATGGACTCAACGAGAGAGAGGGGGGATACATATGTATGATAAGGCGGATCAATAGAGACAACCACACACTTATGTATATATGCATGTTCATACACATAAGCATAATGTTATATACATGTATAGGCACTTGCAGGTGTGCAAATGTATATGATTGTGTATGTGTGTATGTAGATGTGCATGCAGTTGTGTTTGCACACTTAAGTATGTATACATGTATATGTACATGCATGCGTGCATGCGTATGTTTGCGTATATGGATATGTATTTGTTTACACATATACAGATATGTAGAGGGCGATGTATCTATGTAGACGTATATGCGGATGTATTTGTCTCTGCATTTGTGTATTCATACTATCATGTTTACGTTTAAGACACCATATGCCGATACATTGCTAGATGAACATTTACATGCACACGTAGACGTACATGCGCATGTATATGTGTACGTAGGTGTCATTGCATTTGCATAGTTCTATGTTTGTCTCCATGTAGGCGAATACGTATTTGCATATGTATGCATACATGCATGTGTCTATGTTTATTGCAGTGTATTCGCAGCAGCATATGTACTCGTATAGTTATATGCACTTGTATAGGTGTATGTGTATGCATAGGTCAATGTCTGTGTATATGCATATGTAAGTGTATACATGTACAAGTGTGCATATATATAGTTGCCGATGTACATGTAGGAACACATGTACTTGTATGCATATTCGTATATGCTTATCAGCACATGTTTTTTTCTACAAGTATGTATGTACACATATATCTTTAGACACAATCGTACTTCACACATATACATAGGGAGAGTGAGAGAGAGAGAGAGAGAGAGAGAAAGAGAGAGAGCGGGAGAAGAGAGAGAGAGAGAGAGAGACGGACAGAGCTGGCAGACGGGGAGCGCCCCCGAACTTCCCAGGGCATCCGATGATTTGTTTTTTATATAATTCAATTTGCTCCTCCCTTTCTCATGTTGCCCCCCCTAGACCGGGAAGGGGGGCGCGGGTGGGGGGCGAGCGCGCGCACGCAGATGCGATGCCTCTGCCCCCCCCCACGATGCCAAGGCCACGGTAGACAACGCTGCCGCCACGCTGCTGGCTGGATGGCTCGCCGGGGTGACGGAGGAGACGGCGCCGTACGAGCTCCACCTGAGCGACTGTGCCCGCCTCGGCGTCCTCCGACCCGGCGGCCGGCGCATGGGCCCGGGGCAGGGGAATTCGCTTGTGCCTCCGCTTTCCCACGCAAGATGGTGCTCCTGCTCCTGCTCCTGCTCCTGCTCGTCGTCGTCGTCGTCGTCGTCGTCGTCGTCGTCGTCCATGCTCGTCGTCGCCGTCGTCGTCGTCGTCGTCGCCTTCCATCCTCCTCCTCCTCCCCCTCGATCCTCTATTCTCTACCTTTCACCCTCCATCCTCCATCCTCCAGTCTCCGTCCTCCTTCATCCTTCTCCTCGTCCTCCTCCTCCATCTCCTCCTCCTCGTTCTCGTTCCCTGCCTCCTTCCGTCCTGCCTCCCACCCTCCCACCTTCCTCCAGGGGAGACGGAGGACTCATGCCCAGAGTAGCCGTTATGCTCAAGCAGCCCCCCCCAGAGTCACGTTGAGTTGGCAGCGCCAACTTCAAAGTTGCACTGTGCGCTGTCGGGCCATTTGCTTCTGTACCATTCTCAGCAATTCCCAGCTTGCCACGGCCCCGCGCAGCAGCGTTGGCGCGAAGGTTCTCTAGCATGCTGACAAAACGTGGCGCTGTATCTGCAGATGCGGCAAGACTCGTCTACTGTGGGACAATTCAAAGCGCTGCTGCGAGCACTGGTCCTCGTCGTCCCTGGCCTGCCAGCCCCCGTGTTGGCCG
Source organism: Prorocentrum cordatum (assembly GCA_963575745.1). Taxonomy (NCBI): domain Eukaryota; class Dinophyceae; order Prorocentrales; family Prorocentraceae; genus Prorocentrum; species Prorocentrum cordatum. The sequence continues at coordinate 64,611 of CAUYUJ010020281.1, forward strand.
CCTGGCGCCCGGGCTTGGCCTCAACGGTCCGCGCTGCGTGGCTGTGGTTTGGATTCTCTTGCTCTCGCTGATCGTCCTCTCATTCCTGGCCCCGTCGGGAATGGCCGCCGCGACCGTGCACGCTCAGTCCGTCACTTTTTCTGGCGACGAGCTCAAGCAGCTCATAGGCCTGGCGGGTCAGCAGGACAAGGTCAAGATGCACAATATGAAACTCGGCCGCAGGCGCCAGCTACCCTTTCCAGCTCATCAGCGAACGGGTGAGGCCTTCCGCCCCATGGGTCGCCTCAAGCAGACTTTGGCCAAGGATGTCCACATGGCTGGGCGCTCGTCTCAGCAGTGCCAGTCAGCTTGTGATACAGTTCAAGCGGCCGAGGCCGACCTCTCCAAGGCAGAGGCGGAGTACCCGAGTGCGGTGGCGGGAATCCACGCCAAGGTGGTGGGACCGACACAGCTCGCAGAACCACCAACGGCTGCACTTCAGTTGTCTTTGGGAGCTATTCTGGATTTGCGCCCCACCTACCCCGCCATCGCTGCCGGGGCTTGTTCGGCTTGGGTGACCACGTCGACGTTTCACCTGAAGATCGCGAAGAGGCAAATACGCATGCCGACGCGTTGTCTTCTGGCAACTAGGAGCTGCCTAACAACCTCGTCGGGCCGATCAAGACAAACACAGGACTCATAGGCTAGCGCGCTGCTCTTTGTCGGGAGCTTGCTGGCAAAAGCGGGAGATGGGTGACTAACCTGGAGGTCCTCGAGACGGCCAACTTTGCGCAGGAGCAGCTCATGGAGTGTCTGTGGCACCGTCTAAGGTGACTTCGGTGGCTACTTCGGGTACCGAGGCGGCCCTCACCCCAACCATCCCAGCCATCCGCCTCCGACGACGATAAGCCCTTTCTGGCCCAGGAGGGCGTGGAGAGAGCGCAGCTCCCAGGAGCCGAGCAGTTCACGGCATGGAGCGCCTCCGCTGAGGCGCGCGCTGCGCCGTGGAGGCAGCCGAACCGCTGGTGCGCGCCCAACCGCGCTCCATTGACTGGGGGGGTGCAGGCGCTCGACGTGGTGGATACAGCGGTCGCGGCGGCGGTGGCGGCCGTCACGCCTTCCAAGGCTCGCCCGACGCAGTCGCCGCCGTCCCGCCCAGTGGTCAGGCTGCCGTCCGGGTTTGCGTTTCTTATAATTCAGCAATTCGAGAAGGGCGAATTATGGGAACCGCAGCCCTGGACGACTGCCCCAAGGACACATTGCGCGGGAAACGCGTTTCCCATGATTCGAATTCCGAATTATGGGAAACGCAATTCCCTTTTAAAAGCTGCATTGAATGGGCTGGATTTGCGTTTCCCATACTTCGAATTCAGAATTTCGGGAAACGCGGTTTCCCAGAATTCGAATTCCGATTTATGGGGAATGCAATTCGCTTCATCTGATATCCTCCCGCCTTCATGGCCCCCCCCCCGGCTCTCAGTTTGATCCACCTTTTCCTCGAAGCTGTCGTCGTCGTCGTCGTCGTCGTCGTCGTCGTCGCCCTCCCCGCTCTCAACGGGCCGTCCTTCTGGACGTATGTCGGCGCATCGCCTCGCGTTTCGCCTCCCTTGAAGCTCTCCATTTTGCGGCCATGCACTTCCACACTTGCCGACCAGCCCGCCAGGCGAGGATGGCCCGTCCCGCCCCCTCTTGTCGCTGGAGGCCGCCCAACGCCCGGCGCTCGAAACTGCCTGCTGGCCGTAGAGCTGCCCCTCGGCAGATCCCGCCGCAGGAAGCCTCGGCGGCAGCGGCGTGGCTGGAGGTTCCCCCCCCCCTCCTCCTTCCTTCGGCTCGTCCGCCTCCCCCTCCTCCCTGACTGTGGTCGGAGCCATCGTCCTCGACGCCCTGGTCGGAGACCTGGTCGTCGTGGACACGGCGAGTAGGCCACTGGCCGCGCCTGCTGGCACTCCCTTCGGGAGGTGCTCGGGCACCCTTCTCCTTTTCGGGCTCGCGCCCGAGTCGCCTAGCCGTGCCCGCACGTTAGTCGCCGCGCCTGTTGAAAATTCCTCCTTGACTGTGGTGACGTCTACCGGGCCGGCCACTTTAGAGCCTTGCCGCTGTCGAGCTCGAGCTTGCATCCGATGTGTGCGGGTATAGCCATCCACGAGGAAAAACGGACATGATGCTCAATCGAACTTCTTGCCCAAGGACGGGCATCGTGTGCTTGTGCTCTGTGGTCGCTTCCAAGAAACAAATCTTTAATCCCTTGCAGAGTCCCCAACGCTTTATCCACCCCGTTTTTTCTCCACCTCCTCGCTCCCCTGCCTCACCTCTTCAAGGTAGGTCTGCAAGAGGTTCCTGCCCGCCAGGACCCCGTCCTTCTGCTCGTAATGCGCGTCGTCGTCCCGGCTGTAGCGTCACGCGGTGCCGAAGGTGCTATCACCACCGATGGCTACAAGGCGCTGGTGCAGGCCCTGGACGAGAATGACACTTTCCCCACGCAGGATCCGAGGAACTCCTCCAAGGGGAAGCTGCCGCCTCCTCGGAGTTTCTCAGTGGCTTGCGCAGGTTTTCCAAGGTTCCAGGATGCATTCGGGCGCCCTGGGGTGTTCTCCATCAGCTGCGCCCTGTCGAGGGCCTTCTCGGGATAACCTTCACCTGGTCCGGAAGGCACTTGCAGGGAGCCAGCTGCAGGAGGATGCCCCTCGCTCAGGTCATCCGCAGGGGCGCGAATCTATTGCCAAGACGTCGAGTCAAGGGTCACTCTGGCTTCGGGGGGGGGGGCTCTGACTTTCTTGGGCCGTTCCTTCCCTCCAGGTCGTGGAGCCCCTTCGTGGCCGAGGCCCGCCGTAGCCAGCAAAGTCCCCCTCGTTCCTTATCTTCGGCGCTCCTTGTGGCAGCACGTGGGCTGGAGTCGCTCTTCGCGCTGTGCGGTCTGAGCCGCAGGGGTGTCGCTCCCCAGGGGGGCGGCGCGGCAGCGCGAAGGTTCTTGCGTCTCGCGCGCAGTGCGAGGCACCAAGTGGTGGCCTAGATCGCGCTCGGTGCCCAGTCGAGGGGGTGCCCCTGGCCCACGGAGCTCCCAGCTTTTCGCTGAATTTTGGAGCCCCTGGGGCCCTCTGGGCCTCGTGAGGGGTGCTCAGGAGGGGTGCTCTGGAGGCCGTGGGGGCCTCCTCGGGAGTCCTTGGGGCACCTAGGGTTAGGGGCACTTCTAGCAACACCCGGCCACGCCTCCGACGTCACGATTTTTTCAGGGGCTGGTCATTCCTCGAATTTCCCCCTGGGGCTGCTCTTTCCTTCTGGGTATCTTTTGATCATCATGAGCCCCTGGGGCCCTCGACTTTCCCTGGGTCTGGTCTTTCCTCCTGGGCAGCTTTCGATCGTCCTGGGCGTGGGCCGGGCCCGCAGAGGCCTCTCGCTCGGGACACCTGGCCATCAGGTGTGCTGTTGCTGTTGCTGTTGCTGTTGTTGTTGGTGTTGTTGTTGTTGTTGTTGTTGTTGTTGTTGAACATTATTTATTCTAAAGAATAATTATTGTTGGGCCCCCTGGTGCGCGCCCCCCCTGCGCCGCCTAGGCCGCAGCTACATTTTCATCATTTTCGTGAGGAAGCCTCAGAAAAAGAGGGTGTGTACAGGATCCGGTTGTTTTGTTGTAATCCGCTTTCCCTTGCAAAAAACAATAGAAAATGACATTTCTTGTTCTAATATAATCAAATTTCAAGAATCCCTTGCAAAAAAATAAGGTAAAGTGGACATTCGCGCGCGCAAGACGAAATCCTTCCAAAACCTTAGTGTTCGCAGCGATTTTAACATAAAAACATCAAAAAAACAATGGTTTTTCAACAAAAAATGTCAAAATCTCATCCCGCGCGCTCTTGCGGATTCGTAGGAAACCCAACACTTTTTAAACATTTCTGTCAAACGGGCTTTTGCGAGCAACTTTTTCGAACTTCTGCCACAACGGTTGCGCACCTGCCAGGGCCATCATCCCTGTCAAATAATACCATGCGGGACACATTCGTTTTTCTTCGCGCGCGCACGCCGAAATCTCCAAAAAACCATTGGGCTTCTTAAGTAAAGAAAAGAATTTCCCCCTAAGATAGGACCAAAGACACGATCGCAAGAATTAAAGAATGTTAAGGAATATAACTGCGGAAGAACGAAGAAACATAACAAGAGAAAAAAGAACTATGCCCAACTAGCACACCAAGGGAAAAGAATTCCCGTAAATTTAAAACAACGCATATTATTAAACGAACCAAGAATTTTAGCAACGCGCATCATAAAATCACACGAATCGCACCGTAGGTCCTCGAAAAACACCTGCACGACTTTTCAAAATTTCTACCCGCGCGCGCTGTCCGAATCCTAAAAAAACCAATGGTTTTCCAACATTTATGTTACATGAGCTCCTGGGTATTCACGTGCACTCCGAGGTGGTATCAGGTCTGTCGTACAGGCGCATGGCGAGCCTGGACGTATTTGTGGCAACACACACGGGACCCATGGGTATTGAGCCGCAATCTATGGCTCTGTGGAATGCCTCCCACGACGTCAACGATGGTATCACCTATTTCCCGAAGCAGGACCATTGGTGGCACGTGCCAGTATGGCGTTCTTGCGGGCAGTCCCAGTATGGCAACGTCATGGATTACCAGGTGGATCTGCGTATGCCGGCGCATGTCCAGGGCGTCCTGGCGGTATTGGCGCCCCTCGCACGCACGGGCGATGTATCCGTGAGGAGGCGTATCGGCACCATGCTTGGACACTTGGCCCCTGATGTATTTCTGCAGGAGCCCAGCTGGCAGCATTGCGCCCCATCCGTGCCATCAGGGACGGGCGTATGCCAGAAGATGACGAGCACACGAACTCGTCTCTTTAGAGCCGCGGCGGGGAAAAGACGGTGGGTGGGCGTGCAAGCGCCGTTCCCGCCCCTCCTCTCTCTTCTCTCCTTTCCTCCTGGTCCTGCTCCTCCTCCTCCTCCTCCTCCGGCGGGGGGCGTGAGGATCCGGCATCGCTCACAACCATCGGGACAACCATCGGGACAACCATCGGAACAACCATCGGGACAACCATCGGGACACTCATCGGGACAGTCATCGGGACAACGATCGGGACAAGCACAACCATCAGGACAACCATCGGGACAATCATCGGGACAACGATCGGGACAACCACAACCATCAGGACAACCATCGGGACAACCATCGAGACAACCATCGGGACAACCAGATCCTCTCTCTCTTGTGTATTCCCACATCCCTCAGGAATTTGCCCTAAAGATGTGATCAACTATCTTGTGAGTACGTATCATGTGTATCATGTGGATCATGTACCATATGCATCATATGCAACAGATGTTCTGTGGAAGGCTTAACAACTTCTGTGGGTTAACAAGGCTTAACAACTTCTGTGGGTGTACGAACGTAGGCTTAACAACTTCTGTGGGTGTGTACTCCACGCCAGTGTAGTAGCCACGGTCGTCCGCAGGCCACGAAGTGAAGTGTCCGAACGTCATAGGGCGGGAAGCTGGGTGTGGGTGGGGGCGAAGAGTCGTGGGGATATTTGGTAGAGCTTGCACTGCCCCCCCACAAAGTGGGGGTATTGGCTGGCGTCGCATGAAAACCCTGGCACTGGTGAGAACACTGAGCGTTCGGGTAAAGTGATTGTTGTTGTTATTGTTGTTGTTGTTGATGCTGTTGTTGTTGTTGTTGTTGTTGTTGTTGTTGTTGTTGTTGTTGTTGTTGTTGTTGAACGACACCGGGTCTGGCCCCCCAACCCCCCCCCCCACACCAACCAACCAACCCCTCCCCCCGATTCCCCCCCTTCTGGGGGCCCTCTTGGGCCATCCTGGGGTCCCACTCGCCGTCCGGGGGGGTCCTTTGGAGCCGCCTGGCGCCGTCTGGGGGGCCTGGAGGGCCGTCTTGGGCGTCTTCTTCAAGGTTCACCAAGGCTCATTAGGGATATTGCTATTCAATGCTGCGCGTTTTCTCTTTCAGTCTACGTTTCATGCGGCCGCCAGAGAGCGTGTGTGCGTTTGTGCGTGCGTGCGTGCGTGCGTCGCTCTCTCTCTCTCTCTCTGTCTCTGTCTCTGTCTCTGTCTCTCTATCTTCCTCGCTCTCTTTATGTGTTCTGGGGAGCGGAAAGGGAAGCAGCGGCAGCAGGAGGGGCTGGAGGGGAGGGAGGAGGGACGGGAGGGGAGGGATGATGACGATGATAATGAGTAGAAGGAGGGACGATGATGAGGGGAGGGGGACGATTATGATGATAATGACGGCGATGAGGATGATGATGGTGATGATGATGATGATGATGGTTATGATGATGATGTTGATGATGATGATGGTGGTGATGAGGATATTGATGACGATTATGATGATGATGATGCAGATGAGGATGATGATGACGATGATGACGATTATGGTGATGATGCAGATAATGATGATTCTGATGATGATGTTGATGGTGATGCTGCTGATGATGATGCTGATGATGATGGTTATGCTGCTGATGATGATGGTGGTGGTTGTGGTGATCATGATGATGCTGATGATGATCATGCTGATGCTGCTGATGATGATGATGATGCTGATGCTGGTGCTGCTGATGAGGATGTTGATGCTGATGCTGATGCTGATGCTGATGCTGATGATGATGATGATGGTGATGATGATGATGATGATGATGAGGATGAGGATGATGATGATGATGGTGATGGTGATGGTGATGGTGATGGTGATGCTGGTGGTGATCTTGATGGTGATGGTGATGGTGATGGTGATGGTGATGGTGATGGTGGTGGTGGTGGTGATGATGATGAGGAGGAGGAGGAGGAGAAGGGGGAGGAGGAGGAGGAGGAGGAGGAGGGTGGAGTAACTCCCTACTTGCTCCCTCCCTCCCAGCCGTCCCACCCCACTCTCCCCTTTCGTTCCTCATTAGCTCCCCCTCGTTCCACTCTTTCCTCTGGCTGCTCCTCCCTGCCCTGCTGAGCTATCTGTAGCCATCCTGGATCAAGGGCTGTCCTTGGCGATCCTTCCTCATTCCTCCTCCTCCTCCTCCTCCTTCCTCCTCCTCCTCCCTCCGTCTCCTCCCTCCGTCCTCCTCGTCGTCCTTCCTCCTCCTCCTCCTTCCTCCTTCCTCCTCCTCCTTCCTCCGTCTCCTCCCTCCGTCCTCCTCCTCGTCCTTCCTCCTCCTCCTCCTCCTCCTCCTCCTCCTCCTCCTCCTCCTCCTCCCCATAGGTGATATACAGTTTTTTTTTGTGTTGCAGCGAGAGCTGGTTGGTTGGTTGGTTGGTGTGGGGGGAGGGGGGTTGGTCCGCACGGGGCGGCAGGTCCGGGTTGCGCCAGGGGGGGGAGCCCGGGAGAGGAACCGGGGGTGACGGGGTCGCAGTCCCGGGGTGTACCTTGTTTTGTTGTTGTTGTTGTTGTTGTTGGTGTTGGCGTTGGCGTTGTTGCTGTTGTGTTTGTTGGGTTTGTTGTTGGTGGTGGCGTTGTTGTGGTTGTTGTTGCTGTTGTTGCTGTTGTTGTTGTTGTGGTTGTTGTTGCTGCGGTTGTGATTGTGGCTGTTGTTGCTTCTGTTGTTGATGTTGCTGCTGCTGTTGCTGCGGTTGTTGTGGTTGTCGCGGTTGTTACTGCTGCTGTTGTTGTGGTTGTTGTTGTGGTTGTTGTTGTTGTTGTCGTTGTTGTTGCTGTTGTAATGATTGTCGTTTTGGTCGTTATTGCTGTTGTTATTGTTGTTGTGGTTGTGGTTGTTCTTGCTGTTGTTGTTGCTGTTGTTGTTGCTGTTGCTGTTGCAGTTGTTGCTGTTGCTGTTGTTGTTGTTGTTGCTGTTGTAGACGTCTCATTGCTAACAGAAATATTGTTGACCCCCCTGCCCAGTCACCATGCTTTTGTTTAAAGTGCTTCTCCCGGGGCTCGCACCTTTTTTTACAAGGGGGAATGGAGTGTCACCAAACTGATACTTGTTTACAAACTGTTCCCCACAATTTATGCAGGAATCGAGCTTTCGCGTGGGACTTCCTTTCAATTTGTGCAGACGCCGCGCCCTCGACACTCAGGAATCACGCTCTCGCTGTGGATTTCCTCACGGCTTATTTTCGGAAATCGCGCTATCTCTCGAGACGTCCTCGCGATTCATGCAGGACTCACGCTTCAGCAACCTGCCTGCTCGACCTGGCCGCCTGGGCCCGCCTTCCCGACCCGCCTGTTAGGGTCTACCCGCCCGATCTGCCCGTCTGATTCTGCCGCGTGTTTTCTGCTCCTAGCCCCCCTCCTGCTATTCTCTCTCGTGCTCCATCCTCATTCCTTCCCCTTGTCCCTTCCTTCCATCCGTCCTCTATTCCCTTACCTTAGGGGCTGCACGAAACACACGTTGCAGGTTCGAAAGATATATCCCCATAAAGGGGGGTACGATCGAAGACGAAGAGGGCGCGTTATCGCGGGTTTGGGATTTACGCATTGTAGTAGTAGTAGTAGTAGTAGTAGTAGTAGTAGTAGTAGTAGTAGTAGTAGTAGTAGTAGTAGTAGTAGTAGTAGTAGTAGTAGTAGTAGTAGTAGTAGTAGTAGTCTTAGTCGTAGTCGTAGTCGTAGTCGTAGTCGTAGTCGTAGTCGTAGTCGTAGTCGTAGTCGTAGTCGTAGTCGTAGTCGTAGTCGTAGTCGTAGTCGTAGTCGTAGTCGTAGTAGTAGTAGTAGTAGTAGTAGTAGTAGTAGTTAGTAGTTCGTAGTAGTAGTAGTAGTAGTAGTAGTCCTAGTAGTAGTCGTAGTAGTAGTAGTAGTAGTAGTAGTAGTAGTAGTAGTAGTAGTAGTAGTAGCAGTAGTAGTAGTCGTTGTTGTTGCTGTTGTCGTTGTTGTCGTTGTTGTTGTGGTTGAATGTTCATGTCTAAATAATAATTATTGTTGATCTCCGGAAACGGTTCCGCGCGCTCTCGCCTCGACGCCGGCTACATTTTCTCTGAAAGCGAGGCTCCTGCTCGAGCGTTGGCTTGACCCTAAATGTGGGCCCACGGAGGCCCAGCTACGACAACAACGGCTACTGCTCGATACTTCCTCACAATTACCCCGAGACACCCTGGCCAGAGAGGCCCCCGAACTCAGGAACGGCGCTCTCGCTCGAGACTTCCTCGCAATTCAATTAAGTTGGCGGAGGCCCAGCCACGACGACAAGGGCTCCTGCGCGCTACTTCCTCACGGTTTACTCCGAGAGACCCTGGCCAAGAATGCCCGCGAACTCAGGAACTGCGCTCTCGCTCGAGACTCTCCCGTAATTCAGGCAAGTTGGTGGAGGCCCGGACACGGCGACAAGGGCTCCCGTTCGATATTTCTCCATCGGTATTTCGAGAGCCCTTGGCCAGAGAGGCCCCCGAACTCAGGAACGGCGCTCTCGCTCGAGACTTCTTCGCACTTCAGTCAGTGGCCGACAAGGAAGAGATTCCCCCCGAAAGGGGGTGCAATCGAAGACGAAGTGGGCGGGTATCGAGGGTTGGGGTATATGGAACGCAAGACACGCGTGCCAGTAAAAGCGAACCGTCTTAAAATGGTTGTTGTTGTTGCTGCTGTTGTAGTTGATGTGGTTGTTGTTGCTGTTGTTGTTGGGTTCTCGCTGCTAAGATACAATTATGGTTGATCCCCCCTGCGCGGTAATCTGTGTATCTTTAAATTAAAGTGCTCCTCCTGGGGCTCGCGCCCTGTTTTTTGACAAGGGAAAGCGAGGGATCACCAACTTGCGCTACTGAACCCCTAGTTAGAACAGCAGCGACTCCCGCCTGATATTCCCTCACAATGAATTCCCAAATCGCGCTCTCGCGCGGGGCGTCCTCTCAATTTATGCAGGAATCGCGCTCTCGCGTGTGGCTTTTCGCGATTTATTCAGACGCCGCGCCCTTGACACTCAGGAATCACGCTCTCGCTGTTGATTCCCCCACCATTTATTTTGGAATCGTGCTATCGCTCGGGTCTTCTTCGCGATCCATGCAGGACGCACGCTTCAGCAACCCGCCTGCCCCTTGTCCCTTCCTTCCATACGTGTTCTCCCCTGCCTGAGGGGCTGCACGAAGTACACGTTGCAGGTAAACGAACTATACCCCTAAGGGGGTACGATCGAAGACGAAGAGGGCGTGGATCGAGGGTTTCGGATATGCGTGATATGCGTATGCTTGCACGCGAGCAGATTGAAGCAAGCAGTCTTACAATTATCGTTGTTATTGTTGTTGTTGCTGGTGTTGTTATTGTGTTTGTTGTTGCTGTTGTTGACGCTGTTGTTGTTGTTGTTGTGGTTGTTGTATTTGTTGTTGTGGTTGTTTTTGTTGTTGTTGCTGCTGTTGTTGTTATAATTGTTTTGTAGGTCTTGTGGTTGTTGGTGTTGGTGTAGTGGTTGTTTTTGTTGTTGTTGCTGATGCTGTTGGTGTTGTATTGGTTGTTGCATGTTATGTTGTTGTTGTTGTGGTTGTGGTTGTTGTTGTTGTTGTTGTTGTTGTTGTTGTTGTCGTTGAACTTTCGCTGTTATTGTTGTTCATTGATTTTGTTGTGCTATTGCTGTTTGCTGTTTGCTGCTGCTGCTGCTGTTGTTGTTGTCGTTGTTGTTGTTGTTGTTGTTGTTGTTGTTGTTGTTGTTGTTGTTGTTGTTGTTGTTGTTGAACAAGGCGGTCATGAAGGTCGCCCCACCCCCCCCAGCAACCCAGCAACCCGGCAACCCCCCCCTCCCGAACTGCCTTTGGCACCCCCCCCTGGGGGTGGGCTACGCCCCGCATGTAGCCCCCATCCACGGCGCGGCCGCGGCGGCGGCGGCTGATCTGTGGGACCGGTGGGGCCGAGCTCCACCGAAGCTTCATTTCGGCACACCCCTGTCGAGGATCGTGGCCCTGGCCCCACAGGGAGTTCCACCGAAGCTCTATTTCGGCACACTCCTCTCGAGGATCGTGGCCCTGGCCCCACAGGGAGCTCCACCGAAGCTTCATTTCGGCACACCCCTCTCGAGGATCGTGGCCCTGGCCCCACAGGGAGCTCCACCGAAGCTTCATTTCGGCACACCCTCTCGAGGATCGCGGCCCTGGCCCCACAAGGAGCTGCACCGAAGCTTCATTTCGGCACACCCCTATTGAGGATCGCGGCCATGGCCCGCAGGGAGCTCCGTCGAAGCTTTATTTCGGCACACCCCTCTCGAGGATCGTGGCCCTGGCCCCACAGGGGCTCCACCGAAGCTTCATTTCGGAACACACCTCTCGAGGATCTTGGCCCTGGCCCCACAGGGAGCTCCAGCGAAACAACATTTCGGCACACCCCTCTTGAGGATCGTGGCCCTGGCCCCTACAGGGAGGATCTCCACCGAAGATTCATTCGGCACACCCTCCGAGGTCGGGCCCTGGCCCACAGGGAGCCCCACCGAGGCTTCATGTCGGCACACCCCTTCTCTAGGATCGTGGCCCTGGCCACGCAGGAAGCCCCACCGAGGCTTCATTTCGGCACACCCCTCTCGAGGATCGTGGCCCTGGCCCCACAGGGAGCCCCACCGAGGCTTCATTTCGGCACACCCCTCTCGAGGATCTTGGCCATGGCCCCCACAGGGAGCTCCAACGAACCCTCATTTCGGCACACCCCTCTCGAGGATCGTGGCCCTGTCCCCACAGGGAGCTCCACCAAGGCATCCCTCTCTCGAGGATCGTGGCCCTGGCCCCACAGGGAGCCCCACCGAGGCTTTCGGCCCACTCCCTCTCGATGGATCCTGGCCCTGGCCCACAGGTGAGCTACACGAAACTTCATTTCGGCAAAACCCCTCTCGAGGATCGTGGCCTGGCCCCACTAGGTGAAGCTCCACGCGAACTTCATGGGCACCACCCCTCTCCAGGGCCCTTGGCCCTGGCCCCATGGGAGCTCCACCGAAGTTCATTCGCACAACCCCTCTCCGAAGATCGTGGCCCTCGCCCCACAGGAGCTCCACGAAGTTCCTTTCCGCACACCACTGTCGAGGATCGTGGCCATGGGCCCCACAGGGAGCTCCACCGAAGTGGTATTTCTGCACCCCACCCCACTCTCGAGGTATCGTGGCCCGGGCCCAACAGGGAGCTCCAACGAAGCTCATTCGGCACACCCTCTCGAGGATCGTGGCCCTGGCCCCCACAGGGAGCTCCACCGAAGCTTCATTTCGGCACACCCCTCTCGAGGATCGTGGCCCTGGCCCCACAGGGAGCACCACCGAAGCTTCATTTCGGCACATCCCTCTCGAGGATCGTGGCCCTGGCCCCACAGGGAGCTCCATCGAAGCTTCATTTCGGCACACCCCTCTCGAGGATCTTGGCCCTGGCCCCACAGGGAGCTCCACCGAAGCTTCATTTCTGCACACCCCTCTCAAGGATCGCGGCCCTGGCCCCACAGGGAGCTCCACCGAAGTGTCATTTCGGCACACCCCTCTCAAGGATCGTGGCCCTGGCCCCACAGGGATCTCCACCGAAGCTTCATTTCGGCACACCCCTCTCGAGGATCGTGGCCCTGGCCCCACAGGGAGCTCCACCGAAGCTTCATTTCGGCACACCCCTCTCGAGGATCGTGGCCCTGGCCCCACAGGGAGTTCCACCGAAGCCTTATTTCGGCACACCGCGCTCGAGGATCTTGACCCTGGCCCCACAGGGAGCCCCACCGAAGCTTCATTTCGGCACACCCCTCTCGAGGATCGTGGCCCTGGCCCCACAGGGAGCTCCACAGAAGCTTCATTTCGGCACACCCCTCTCGAGGACCGTGGCCCTGGCCCCACAGGGAGCTCCACCGAAGCTTCATTTCGGAACACCCCTCTCGAGGATCGTGGCCCTGGCCCCACAGGGAGCTCCACCGAAGCTTCATTTCGGCACACCCCTCTCGAGGATCGTGGCCCTGGCCCCACAGGGAGTTCCACCGAAGCCTTATTTCGGCACACCGCGCTCGAGGATCTTGACCCTGGCCCCACAGGGAGCCCCACCGAAGCTTCATTTCGGCACACCCCTCTCGAGGATCGTGGCCCTGGCCCCACAGGGAGCTCCACAGAAGCTTCATTTCGGCACACCCTCGAAGATCGTGGCATGGCACCAAGTGGAGCGCCACCTAAGCTCATTCGGTGCAAGCCCTGTCGAGGGATCGTGGCCCTGGGCCCACCGGGGAGCTACACCGACGCTTCATTCGCAACACCCCTCACGAGGAATCGTGGCCCTTGGCCCCCACAGGAGAGCCCCACGAAGCTTCATTCGGACACCCTCTCTAAGGATTCGCGCGCCCTGGCCCCACAGAGGGAGCTGCGTCCCCGAAGCTCATTTCGGCACACCCCTCTCGAGGATCGTGGCTCTCGCCCCACAGGGAGTCCCACCGAGCCTTCACTTCGGCACACCCCTCTCGAGGATCGTGGCCCTGGCCCCACAGGGAGCCCCACCGAGGCTTCATTTCGGCACACCCCTCTAGAGGATCGTGGCCCTGGCCCTACAGGGAGCCCCACCGAGCCCTCATTTCGGCACACCCCTCTCGAGGATCGTGGCCCTGGCCCCACAGGGAGCCCCACCGAGGCTTCATGTCGGCACACCCCTCTCGAGGATCGTGGCTCTCGCCCTACAGGGAGCCCCACCGAGCCCTCATTTCGGCACACCCCTCTCGAAGATCGTGGCCCTGGCCCCACAAGGAGCTCCACCGAGGCATCCCCCTCTCGAGGATCGTGGCTCTCGCCCCACAGGGAGTCCCACCGAGCCTTCACTTCGGCACACCCCTCTCGAGGATCGTGGCCCTGGCCCCACAGGGAGCCCCACCGAAGCTTCATTTCGGCACACCCCTCTCGAGGATCGTGGCCCTGGCCCCACAGGGAGCTCCACCGAAGCTCTATTTCGGCACACCGCTCTCGAGGATCTTGACCCTGGCCCCACAGGGAACTACACCGAAGCTTCATTTCGGCACACCCCTCTCGAGGATCGTGGCCCTGGCCCCACAGGGAGCTCCACCGAAGCTTCATTTCGGCACACCCCTATCGAGATCGTGGCCCTGGCCCCACAGCGGAGCCTCCACCGAAGCTTCATTTCGGCACACCCCTCTCGGAGGATCGTGGCCCGGCCCCACAGGGGAGCTCCACCGAAGGCATTTCGGCAACACCCTCTCGAGGACACCCCTCTCGAGGACGTTGCCCTGGGCCCCCACAGGGAGCTCACCGAAGCTTAATTTCGGCACACCACTCTAGGACCCTTTGGCCCTGGCCCACTGGGAGCTACACACGAAGCTTCATTTCGGCACACCCTAGACGAGGATCGTGGCCCTGCCCCACAGGGAGCTCCACCGAAGCTTTCATTGCGGCACACCACTCTCGAGGATCGTGGCCCTGGCCCACAGGGACTCCACGACGCTCATTTCGGCACACCCCTCTCGAGGATCGTGGCCCTGGCCCCACAGGGAGCTCCACCGAAGCTTCATTTCGGCACACCCCTCTCTAGGATCGCGGCCCTGGCCCCACAGGGAGCTCCACCGAAGCTTCATTTCGGCACACCCCTCTCGAGGATCGTTGCCCTGGCCCCGCAGGGAGCTCCACCGAAGCTTCATTTCGGCACACCCCTCTCGAGGATCGTGGCCCTGGCCCCACAGGGAGCCCCCTGGCACCACAGGATCGTGGCCCTGGCCAGACGTCCGTCGCCCCCTGGCTCAAGTCAATTTGGTCTTGGCCAGCGTGACCCTAGCCCGGGGCCTTTGTTTGTTCAAGATATCAAACCTCGCAGCAATGAAGACGACCCTCAGCCTCGTCCTGGCGTTCGCCGCCTGCGTCCGAGGCCGCGCCTCGCTTCTCCGTGACGTCGCCAGCATCGCTGGCGGCGGCGCGCAGGAGCACGAGCTCGGGCACGAGCTCAAGCACGAGCTCAAGCACGAGCTCAAGAAGAAGCGTGAGATCTCAAGCACGAGCCTATAGGGGACCCTATAGGGACCATCCGATAGGGATCCTATAGGGACCCTATAGGGATCCTATAGGGATCCTATAGGATCCTATAGGATCCTATAGGAATCCTACAGGATCCTATGAGATCCAATAGGAATCCTATAGGATCCTATAGTATCCTGTAGGGCCTCCGTTCCGGAGCCTCGCCGGAGCAAACGTCGGAACCTGCTTGGGGTTTCGTTGGGCGGACATAAGGAAAGGTTTTTTTTTTGTTGTCGGGTTGCTGGGTTGCTGGGTTGCTGGGTTGCTGGGTTGCTGGGTTGCTGGGTTGCTGGGTTGCTGGGGGGGGGGGGCTAGCAACGGCGACCTTGTCGTCCGCCTTGAGTACTAGTAGTCGAGGCGGTCAGAGCGAGTGCGTCGGGACGCGTCTCTCATGACGGCCTTGACCTTGTTGTTGTAGTTGTCCTGCCACGGTTGAACAAGAATTATCGTTGACCTCCCCCTTCCGGGGCGCATTGTTTTTGTTCAATTGAAGTGCCCTTCCTGGGTCTCGCACCCTTTTTAATCAGGGAGCGTCTTGGGTCTCAGAATCGGGCCCATGGCCCCCGAGTTACAACAACAACGGCTGGACGCACGCTTCAGCAACCCGCCTGCTCGACCTGGCCGCCTGGGCCCGCCTTCCCGACCCGCCTGTTAGGGTCTACCCGCACGATCTGCCCGCCTGGTTCTGCCCAATGTTTTCCGCTCCTAGCCCCCCACCCTTCTACCCTCTCTCTCGTGCTCCATCCTCCTCTCCCCTTGCCCCTTCCTTCCATCGGTCCTCTCTTCTCCTGCCGTGGGGGCTGTACGAAATACACGCTGCGGGCAAGAAAGATATCCCCCCAAGGGGGGTACGATCGATGATGAAGAGGGCGGGTATCGAGGGTTTGGGATCTACGTGTTGACTGGCCCGCGAGCAGATAAGAGCGAACAGTCTTAAACTGCTGGCTGTTGTTGAGCTCTCATCTCAGAAAAGTAATTATTGTTGATCCCCCCCGCCGGTTGCGCATGGTATTTTTCAATTGAAGTGCCCCTCCTGGGGTTCGCACATTGTTTTTTGGCAGGAAAGTCTTGAGCGTCAAACTGCGCCCCCAGCCCCCCAGTTACAACAACAACGGCTCCCACATGATACTTCTTCACCATTGTTTCCCGAATCGCGCTCTCGCGCGGGAATTATTCACAATTTATACAAGAATCGCGCTCTCGCGTGGGACTTCCTCGCCATTTATTCGGACGCCGCGCCCTCGACACTCAGGAATCACGCTCTCGCTGTGGGTTCCCTGGCGATTTATTTGGGAATCGAGCTGTCACTCGAGCCCTCCTCGCGATCCATGCAGGACGCACGCTTGAGCAACCCGCCTGCTCGACCTGGGCGCCTGGGCCCTCCTTCCCGACCCGCCTGGTAGGGTCTACCCGCACGATCTGCCCGCCTGGTTCTGCCCCGTGTTTTCTGCTCCAAGCCCCCCATCCTGCTACTCTCTCTCTCGTGCTCTATCCTCCTCTCCCCTTGTCCCTTCCTTCCATCGGTTCTCGCTTCTCCTGTCGTGGGGGCTGTGCGAAATACGCGCTGCAGGCAAGAAAGATCTATCCCCCCAAGGGGGGTACGATCGATGACGAAGAGGGCGGGTATCGAGGGTTTGGGATCCACGTGTTGACTGGCCCGCGAGCAGATAAGAGCGAACAGTCTTAAACTGCTGGCTGTTGTTGAGCTCTCATCTCAGAAAAGTAATTATTGTTGATCCCCCGCCCGTTGCACATTGTATTTTTCAATTGAAGTGCCCCTCCTGGGGTTCGCACATTGTTTTTTGTCAGGAAAGTCTTGAGCGTCAAACTGCGCCCCCAGCCCCCCAGTTACAACAACAACGGCTCCCGCATGATACTTCTTCACCATTGTTTCCCGAATCGCGCTCTCGCGCGGGAATTATTCACAATTTATACAAGAATCGCGCTCTCGCGTGGGATTTCCTCGCCATTTATTCGGATGCCGCGCCCTCGACACTCAGGAATCACGCTCTCGCTGTGGGTTCCCTGACGATTTGTTTGGGAATCGCGCTATCGTTCGAGCTCTCCTCGCGATTCATGCAGGACGCACGCTTCAGCAACCCGCGAGATTATTCATATTGTTGTTATTGCTATTATTGCTATTCGCATTATTACGTTATTTTATTCGTATTGTAATTGTTATTAACATCATGCTTGTTATCATTATTATCATCTTACTATTACTGTTGATGTTATTATTACTATTTGTATTATTATTGTTGTTGCTGTTGCTGCTGCTGCTGTTGTTGTTGCTGCTGTTGTTATTGCTGCTAGTAGTAGTAGTAGTAGTAGTAGTAGTAGTAGTAGTAGTAGTAGTAGTAGTAGTAGTAGTAGTAGTAGTAGTAGTAGTAGTAGTAGTAGTAGTAGTAGTAGTAGTAGTAGTAGTAGTAGTAGTAGTAGTAGTAGTAGTAGTAGTAGTAGTAGTAGTAGTAGTAGTAGTAGTAGTAGTAGTAGTAGTCGTAGTAGTAGTAGTAGTAGTAGTAGTAGTAGTAGTAGTAGTAGTAGTAGTAGTAGTTGTAGTAGTAGTAGTAGTAGTAGTAGTAGTAGTAGTAGTAGTAGTAGTAGTAGTAGTAATACGTTTCCACGATTTACTCTGAGAGCCCCAGGCCAGGAAGGCCCCCGATCTCAGGAACGGCGCTCTCGTGATTCAGCTACATTGGTGGAGGCCCAACTACGACGACAAGGGCTCTTATTCGATATTTCTTCAACATGTGTTCGCAGAGGCCCTTGCCAGAGAGGCTCCCAAACTCAAGAGTGGCGCTCTCGCTCGAGATCTTCTTGTCATTCAGGCAAGTTGGTGGAGGGAGGCCTAGACACGGCGACAAGGGTTCGCGTCCGACATTTCTCAATCTGTATTCTGAGCGCCCCTGGCCTGGCCAGAGACGCCCGCGAACTCAGGAACGGCGCTCTCGCTCGAGAGTTCTTCTCACTTGAGTCAGTGGCCGACAAGGAAGATATTACCCCCGAAAGGGGGGGCGAAGGCGAAGTGGGCGGGTATCGAGGGTTGGCATATACAGAATTTAACACACGCGTGCCAGTAAGAGCGAATAGTCTTAAACTGGTTGTCGTTGTTGTTGAACTCTCACTCTTGCAGAATATTTATTGTTGATCCCTCCTCCGTTTTTTTTTTTTTTTTTTTTTTTTTTTTTTTTTTTAATTTGAAGTGCTTCCACCAGGGCTCGCACCCTGTTTTTTATTGGGGAAAGTCACTCGGGTCAAGCTGCGTTGTTGGCCCCCGAACTACAACAACAGCGGCTCCCGCTTGATACTTCCTCACAATGTATACCAAATCGCGCTCTCGCGCGGGAAATTCTCACAACTTATACAGGAATCGCGCTCTCGCGTGGGATTTCTTCACAATTTATTCAGACGCCGCGCTCTCGACACTCAGGAGTCATGCTCTCGCCGTGGATTTCCTCACGATTGATTTGGGAATCGAGCTGTCGCTCGAGACTTCCTCGCGATTCATGCAGGACGCACGCTTGAGCAACCCGCCTGCTCGACCTGGGCGCCTGGGCCCTCCTTCCCGACCCGCCTGGTAGGGTCTACCTGCCCGATCTGCCAGTCTGGTTCTGCCAAGTGTTTTCTGCTCCTAGCCCGTGCTCCATCCTCCTCCTCCTCCCTCTTTTTCTTCCTTCCATCCGTCCTTTCTTCCCCTGCCTCAGGGGCTGTGCGAAATACACGTTGCAGGTAAGAAAGGTATACATACCTCCAAGGGGGTACTGTCGAGGACGAAGAGGGCGGGTATCGAGGGATCGGGATATTCGTGTTGCATGGCACGCGGGCAGATCAGAGCGAACAGGCTCAACATGCTGTTTGGTGTTGCTGCTGTCGTCTGGCCGTGGAGGTCGGTGCTCGAGAGTACTTCCGGGGAGGGACTGTGGCGCAGTGGCCACGTGGAGCCTCGTGGAGCGCACGTGCATTCGTTTTTTTTTTCCCGTCGCAGACGTCCGTGCGAACGCCGCAGTCTCTCCGATGCGAAGCACTGCGCGCCCCTACGCGCCTGCCCTGTGATTACCAGCCTCGATCGTATCCCTATCCCTAAGATTGACACGCCAAAAGGCGATGACAATCTTAGGGATTCGCCCTCAAAACATAAGGAAATCCCTAAGATTGGCATCGTGATGAGGAGGTGCCCAGCATAGGGATAGGGATATGCTCCAGGCTGGTAATGTGAGAGGATCCGCCCTTCCGGGGCTGCAGTGCGGGCCTGCCCCGCCTGCACGTCCGCCTGCCTGGTCGGGGCAGGGGGCCAGGCTCGCAGGCGCCCCGGCCCGTCGCTCGCGGCGTCGCCGCGGGCTGCGCTGGCTGGGGGGCGGGCCTCCTCCTTCCCCCCCCTCTCTGGCTCAACCTGCTCTCGCTCTCCCCTCCCCTGTCCCTCCGCCGTCATCCCCGGGGGGGTGGAATCCGAGATCGGCCCCGGCGTTTCGTTTGGGCTGGTGGCCAGTCTGGAATTGTCGACTTGAGAACCAGATTTCGAGGGAACGCTGAACATGCATTCAGGCGTGTGGATTCGCGACGGTTCCCGCATCCATATATGATCGGCGCGCGCTGTCGCCAAATGAGGCGGCGCTGGCCTCATGTGTCGGGGGTGCCTTCCCCGATCCATCGTGGCGTGCGCCCGCAGATTGATTGCCCAGCCTGGCCGAATCCGGTCAAGTGTGGCTTCACAGCTCCAGGAGCCGGCTTTCGGCAGAGCTCCGAATCGTGCCTGCAAGCAGCCCCCAGGAGGTGCCTCTTGCACCTCGCTGGGCCACATCTTTCACCCCCTTTTACTGCCGCTGCTCCTCTTGCTCCTCGCTCCAGCGGCTGTTTGAGTGCAAGTTGTTTGAGTGCGCTCAGCGATGTTGCTGGAGATCTGCCCGCCTCGTCTTCCTCTTCTTCCGCTCCTCCCATCCTTTTGGCGTTGCTCGGGCATTGGTCCGCACGATCGCTGCGTCCAAATTCCCCACTGCTCCTTGTCCTCATCCTCTTCCTCCTCCCCACCACTCTTCCTCCTCGGCTATTGCTGCTTCTGCTGCCACTGCCTTTGGTGCTGTAGTGGTGGTACTGCCACTTCTTCTTCTTCTCGTCTTCTGCATTCCGCATCCTCCCAGATCCTCGTCGCCCTCCTCGTTGTCCTCCTCGCGTTTTCCTGCTCGTCCTCCCAAGCACCATGCCGCCCAGCTGTTCCTCATACCCTTCGTCTCTCTGCCATGTGGGCGTCGGCGTCGGCCGGGGGAGGCAACACTTTGGTGGGTCGGGGGGGCAGGATCTTCGCTTTGGGCACATCAGCGCTGCGCGTTGAGACCCTCCGCCGTGTGCAGTGCCCCGCCTGAGGCCGCTCTACATGCGCCTGGAGCACAATTTTATCGAGCCTGACGCCATCCAGACGAGCATCGACGCGGGCAGCGTGATAGCGACGAGGAAGGCCCAAGGCGCGGGCGCCGCCAACTGTTGCTGCGCCGGCCGCCGCAGTGGGCGCGAAGTCCGGAGATCCGCCAAGTTCTGTTGAGAAAGTGCAAATCAATCGTTTCCGATTCTTGTCGGCGGCGAGCGAGGGGGGGAGGCGAGAGGGAGAAGGCCTTCTCGGAAGGCGGCAGCACTTCTCTCAGAGGCCCTCGCGCCTTTCAGCAGTCTTCTGTGTTCTCGGGGAAGGCTTAGCAAACTTCTCAGAAGGCCCGGGTGCTTCCGAGCCTTCTGAGGCGGCCTTCTTCCTCGCGCTCCCCACTTGGGCCCGTCGCCAGTCTTCGGGGGTAGCGCTAGACTCCGAGGGCCGACCTTCCTGACGAGGTCTTCCCCGCTCCCCAGATGACCCCCCCCCCCGCGGCCGCTCCCGGGCCAGAGACACTCTTGGGGCCAGGGGCACGTTCTGAAGCGATGAGGAGCCGAAGGTGACGATGTGCATGTTCGGGCTTTGAGATCGTGTAGGGTCGATTCCCTAGTGAATCGGGTTAGCGGAAGGGCTTCCAACTTCCCTTGTGCACGGGTGTCCGATTTCGATGCTGACAGAGGCCCTCGGATTCCTGAATGATCCCCACTGAATCCCCACTGGGGCGTGTAGGGTCGATTTCCTAATGAGTTGGGATAGCGGAAGGGCTGCCAATTTCTTGTGCACGGGTCTTCGATTTCGATGCTGACCGAGGCCTTCGGATTCCTGAGTGATCCCCACTGGGGCGTGGGGTCTTCAAGGATCCTGCCCTGTCCTTTCGCTCGCCCCATTCTTTTCGTTTTCTTTCAGCCGGATTTCATTTGCCCTTTGGTCTGTTCTCGTCTTGATGTTATGTTGTTTGCGTCGTTGCTTTTCGCTTGCCTTTCGCCTGCCTTTTCTTTGCTCTCAGCTTGCCTTTGGCTTGCCCTTAGCGTGCCCTTGACTTACCGGTTAGCTCGGTTTTGTAGGGTATTTGCAGGTTGATGTGAGCTTGGCGTTAACCTCTAGTCCTTCAGCGCGCGTTGCCTCCGTCAGCTGCCGCTTTCTTGTAACTTGCGTGTAGACAGGGTTTTAGCCTACTTGGAGCTTATTTTTAGCTTGCCATTCCCCAATCAGTGCTTGCACTGAAGGTTTCCTCGCGGAAGTTGAAGGATTTGGTGAAAGTGTCCCGCCGATTTTGGTCGCACGCTGGGTTCCCAGGTTCCCGGATCTGGTTTCCCGGGTTTCCGGTTCCGGATTCCAGGCCGATGTCGGAGGGCGGCGAGGTTCCCGGGTTCTCGTGTTCCTGGTCGATCTTCTTATCGATCGGTCTCACCATCGATCTCATTACCCTTTTCTCTATCGATCTCACCATCGATCTCACAATCGATCTCACTATCGATCTCACAAGCGATCTCACTAGAGATCGCATGAGCGATCTCGCGATCGATCTCACTATCGATCTCATTGAATCGATTTCACTCTCGGTCTCATGATCGACCTTACAATCGTCCTCACTATCGATTCCACTATCGATCTCATTTTCGATCTCACAATCGATCTCAATATCCATAGTATTAATTTTCAAAGCATCCACTTATTGGGTTTTCTCAGATATAATCAGCTTGTATGTCGCTGGTGTTCGCTTGCCACTAGCTAGCCGCCAGCTTGCCTTAATTCTGCCTTTGCGGTGACATTTTTGTCTTCGGTTGTCTTCATCTTGCCCTCAGCTTTCGTTTCCAGCTTGTCTCCAGCTTTATTTTACTTGTGTAGGCTCCTTCTTTTGTGGGGCACGCTGGACTCGTGAATAGGTTAACTCGGTTCTAATTACACCAGAGAAAACCCTAATCAGTGGATGGTTTTCGCTGAGGAGATCGACCGGGAACCCGGGAGCCCGGGAACTCAGAGCCCACCGAAATCGGCCCGGAACCAATGACCGGGAACCCAGGAACCCGGAACCGGGAACCCGGGAATACAGCGTGCGACCAAAATCGGCGGGACACTTTCGCCAAATCCTTCAACTTCCGCGAGGACCCCTTCAGTGCAAGCACTGATTGGGGAAGTGTGACGGTCACGGTCCAGGTCCAGGTCCAGGTCCTGGAGCGGTGGCCTTGGCCGTGGCCCGAAGCCTGCCGCCACTTGTGCCCTTCTCTGTCTACTCCTCTCTCTTGCAGTTCTCTCTCTCCTCCCTGCTCCTGCTCGGCGTCCTCCCGTCACATTGTCCCTCGCGTCTCCTTCCAAGCCGTTCTGGCTCATGTCATGTTTACCCAATGTTTTTTCGGTACTACTACTCTTTCTCTTTGACGCGATTCCGCATTTCGAAGCGTCGATTCACTCTACTGCTTACATATGTTTTTGCAGCAGCGCGCGCTTGCGATGCCGTTCAGGTGACCGACTTGCAGAGGCAAGCCAGCGAGCTGGAAGATGAACACAGGACAGGGGTACATCTGCACGCAGTTGCGCCGAGTCCAGAGCAAGCCTTCAACCAGTACTTGGACACTCATCAAGATGGATCGGAGTATGGTGATTCTGGAGTTGCGGGAACAATGATGTCGCCGACTGGGGCTTACGGCCCGATCCTCGTCGTCTATCTGACGTATGGTAACAAAGCTCCTTACAAGAGCCTGGCAGACGTGCGCAGGATATTCTGGGACGTTCCAGGCCTGAACCACGCTCTGTACCACAACTCGTGGCACACGGCTTGGCTTGAGCCCTCCGACGTCGATTTTTTCGAGATGGAGTCGGCTGTGGACCCTGCAACTTGGGGATATCGCTTGGCTGATCTCGCAACGAGTGTATACTGGTCGGAGACTTATCAGGCACAAACCAGAACACGACTTTACAAGCATACGTTGGTATTTGCACCTGGGGACGCTTTCGTGGCCTCCGCTTTTTCTCCGACTTCCAGCTGGTGGAATGGGTTTTCGCTATTTTAGACGCTTCGCGTAACTCCACCAGCCTATCCAGAAACATTGACCAGGCGAGTTGCCCTGATCAGGCACGTGGGGGAGCATGCAGTGGAATACAGGCTGGGAAGCCGTCATACCCCAAGAGGGGGAGGCTGAAGCAGGAACCGGAGGAGGAGGAGGAGGAGGAGGAGGAGGAGTAGCAGAATGAGAAGGGATATGAGCGAGGAGGGATAAGGAAGGAGGGAGGAGGAAAACGCTGGATGGCGGCAATTGGCGTCTCAAGGTATTGAGGTCTGAGTTGTGGAGGTACGTTGGCACCTCTCCCTACTGCCATCTTCGTTGGCCGAGGGGCCGTAGGGAGGGCCTCGGCCCCCTCCATTGGCAAGTGGCGCAGAGGGGTGTGTGTGTGTGTGTGTGTGTGTGTGTGTGTGTGTGTGTGTGCGTGCGTGCGTGCGTGCGTGCGTGCGTGCGTGCGTGCGTGCGTGACACCACAGCGGCACATGTGACGCTGGGGCGGCACGGGTCGAACTGTCACCCTGGTGGCTGGGGCGTTGACGATGCGGCCGCATGAGTGACACCGAAGTGGCACGGACAGCCCTCCAACACCCCGATTCAGTATTTTGGATGGGAGTGGGGTGGCCAATGCGCCATAGTGCGTAGGTGAACTGACATTGACAGGCACAATCAACCAGCAGGGGAATAAATCCCGTTCACGGCCCTGGGGAGGAAAACGCTGGATGGTGGCAATTGACGCCTTAAGGTATTGAGGTCTGAGTTGTGGACGTACGTTGGCACCCCTCCCTACGGCCGTCTTCGTTGGCCGATGGGCCGTAGGGAGGGTCTCGGCCCCCTCCATTGGCAACTGACGCCGTAATGTATTGGTGCATTAGTGGGAGAGGGCGACCCAAGCGGCTCCTATGATGGCAGCCGCAAGGGGTGTGAGGCCTATGATGGTCCTCACTGGTGAGGCCTATGATCATCCTCACCAGGGTGGGGTGGGGAAGAGGGCAGGAAGGTCGAAGCGGATGTCCGACAGCAACGTCTTGTGGGGATACCCGAAAGGGTACGTCAAAACGAATAACGTAAATATGCAGATTTCGTGCATGCTATGCTGTTCCTCACGCGCCACACAGCACGGCACACGCACCACACCTCACGGCACCGGAGAGGGAGGGGTAGGAGCGAGGAGGGAGAAGGAAGGAGGGAGGAGGGAGGAGAAGGATTAGGCGGAAAAGTAAGAGGATGAGGAGGATGAGGAGGAGGAGGAGGAGGAGGAGGAGGAGGAGGAGGAGGAGGAGGAGGGCGAACAGAACGGCCAGCTGCCTCTTGGACGCTTGTTGGAGTCTCTTCGGGTGTCTCTTGAGAGCTTCTTGTAAGCCTATTGGGGCGTCTTGGGGGCCTCGTGGCGATCCCTGGGGCCTCTTGAAGCGTTTCTGGTGCCTCGGGGGAGCCTCTTCGGGCCTCTTGGTGGTCTCGTTGGAGCCTCTTGGGGGCATATTGGGGGCATCTTGGGGGCCTTTTGGGGCCTCCTGGGCCCTCTTGGGGCACTCTTGGGAGCCTCGGGGGCCATCTTGGGGCTATCTTGGAGGTGATCGATCAAAAAAGGAGGCATACTCAATTCGGGTCCCCCCCCAGGAGGCCAACATTGGCCCAAAACCTTGGTACAATGAATGATTTCGCCGAGGCCACCTTGGACGCTCGGACACCTCGCAGGGCGCCCCGTCAAGGTCCAGGGGGAGGGTGTGGAGGGGGAAGGAGGGGGGTGTACGAAGACGCGCCCTGAATCACTCACGCCCTGAAGGGCTGGTAGGATTCTACCACGGCGCGCAGACTTGGCAAACCGTGTTTCACGAGCTAGGGCACAATTGGGGACTCCACCATGCAGGAGGCTATGAGCCCACAGGGGCGTTCAACGAGTACCTGGACGATGCGATCATGGGATATCAGCGAGAGTGGCGGCCCGGAGACACCACGGCGATCGCGCGATACAGACTCGGCTGGCTCACGGGGGCCGAGATGGTGCAGCTCGCTCGGGGGACCGACGTCATGACGGTCGCCCTGTCCCCCTTCAACGAGGGGCCCGAAGGGCCAGATTTCTTGCTCGCGAGGCTCCCGTGCGATGAGTGCGCAGGGGTGACAGCGTCTGCAGCAGGCGAGGGCGCTCTCTACCTCTCCTTCCGCGTCGGCGACGCGCCAAGCCTGTACGGAGTTGGGGGCGAGGCCGACCCCATCTTCGCCTACGACAAATTCACTCACGAACGTCTGACGCTGGTGGATCGCGTCCATGTGCACTTCCAACCCGGTGCCAATCATCGAACCGAGTTGTGGACTACACTGGCCGAGGGCGAGACGATCGCAATCCCCAGTACTACCATGTGGATTCATATCTGCAGTATCAGTGTAGTGACCCATGCCAGTGCAAAGGTAAGTGTCTCTGACACCAGTGAAGCATTGGCGCAGGCGGGATGCTCGAGATCAGAACCACCGACACCAGCGCCGTCGACAGCGCCGACACCAACACCTTCGCTCGCACCAACACCAGCACCGACGTTGGTACCGTCGCCAGCGCCGACGCCAGCGCCGACTCCAGCGCTGATGCCAGCGCCGACGCCAGCACCGACGCCTGCACCGACATTAGCACCGACACCAGCACCGACTTTTGCACCTTCGCCAGCACCTTCTCCAGCACCAGGACCGACGGCGGTGCCACCGGCGCCAACGCCAGCACCAGCAACGATGTCATCAGGCTTGGTCTCTGGCCTGGGCGACCCTCACCTCACCAACATGTATGGGCATCGGGGGGCGCCAAGTGCATACCGGCACCGGTCCTGGCCAGGCCCCTCCGAGGTCTGGGCTCGGTGCACATGCGCTCCTGGCCAAGCCAGGAGAGCACGTCAAAATGAGGGGGTGACAGGCTCAGGGGGGATGCATCCGCCACCGATCGCCCACTCATCGCCGATGAGGGCTCGATAGCCCAGCCCGCCCAGGAACGCGCGGATTCGCGGTCGGCGGCCTGTCGCCGTTCTGGCGGCCAGCTCCGCGTTTCCCCGCCCCAGCCGGCCCCCCCTGCTGACGCTGCCCCCTCGCGCGGGCCCTCCTGGGGCGCAGGAGCGGTGCAGGCGTGCCGTTGGCGCCCCGGGCCGGCACTTTGACCTCTACCGGACGGGCGTGAGCGTCCTGCTGCAGATCCCGCGGTGGAGCGGCGCCAGGCGCTCGCTGCTGCGCGTGGAGGCCGACGCCCGGCGCGTGGGCGGCGCGTGCGCCGACGTGTACTTCCAGGCCGTGGCGATCTCCGGGCACTGGGCGGGCCGGACAGCGGCGGCGCTCCGAGGGGGTCGGCTGCCGGGGGGGCAGCGCTGCATCCCCTCCTCGGAGTCGAGCGCAAGCTTTTCCCGCGACGTGGCGGCGCCCCAGGGCCCCACAATGTCGATGTTCGCGCTGGAACTGGGTACTGCAAGCACAAACGTCTGGTTCCGCGGACCGCGCTTCGTGCGTCGGTCAGCATCAGAAACTTGCGCTTCGTTTCGAGGAGGGCTGCCGGGAGGGATGGGCTCAGGGGGGTCGGCTAATGATCGAGGTCGGCTCGGGGAGGATGCCCTGATGTTCTTCGTGTTTGTTGGATGTTCTCGTGCATCCTGGGGAGGGCGTCCTTGAATGCTCTCCATTTTGGCCAGCGGAGGGCCTCATGCTCTCGAAGGATGTTCTTTTGGTTCAGGTCCGACTGTACTCGGGGGCAGCGCTAAGAGGGGGATGAGGGGGAGGAGGAGGAGGAGGAGGAGGAGGAGGAGGAGGAGGAGGAGGAGGAGGAGGAGGAGGAGGAGGAGTAGGAGGAGGAGTAGGAGGAGGAGGAGGAGGAGGAGGAGAGGGAGGAGGACCAGGGAGGAGGAGGAAGGAGGAGGAGGAGGAGATAGGCTCACGTGGGACCTGTCGACCCCCGATCGCGCATTGATCGCCGATATGGGGCCCGACAGCCTACCCCGCTCAGGACCGTGCGGATCTGCTATCCGGGGCCTGTCGCCGATCTATCGGCGCTGTATCGCCCATTCCATGCCAACATGTCCCCGCCTGAGCTGGTCCCCCCTACAGTGGAAACCCGTACCAAGAAACGCCCTGCTTGCTTCTAGGGTGCCCTGGGTTTCTTGGATTTCGATGGTTTTGCTACGGACTGCGTGACATGCCTTCTCTCTTCTCCTTCTTCTACCGTTAAGTCGGGCCTGTCCCTTCACAGGAGGAGTATGCAACAATAGTCAAACCATACTCAGGTGATGTTCTTTCGACTGATTCTGGCAATTTTCTGACATCCGCCTGCAGGAGGACATGCCCGACCTAATTCTACCGCCGTGCCTCAGCTCGTTGTCGGCGCGTCCCGCCTGTAGCCCGACCAGCGCCTGACCGCCTCCGCACCTTTGCGCCCGCTGCCTTACAGCCGGGCATCTGATTGAGACAGCGTTTCTTGACCCTCCTGCTGGAAACCCTCGAGCAGGTTCGCCCCTCCAGCGTTAACAGCAGACCTTCGTCCAGGTTTGTTTCAAGACCCTTCCGGGAAGCTGGCCCAGATATCTTGAAACGGCAAGCTTTTGGACCACATCTTCGGCTGTGCAAGTAGCTGGAGGGGCCAGGGCGAGAGTTTGCGGCCCTCCGAGCATGCCCCCAGCCTCTCAGAAGGTGCGGGGCGCGTGCCCTAAGAACTTCTCGCC
>CAUYUJ010020281.1:95000-105000 GCA_963575745.1 Prorocentrum cordatum
GCAGCAGCGCCACGTCCGCCATCGGGTTCATGTTGAAGCTGATCTTCATCCTGATGTCTTTCTCCTCCGTGCCCTCCTCGCTGTACGCCTCCTTCACCCGATAGCTGCCGAATAGCTCCATCAGGAACTTCGGGTCGTTCGGCGTCTGGAACAGCTTCTGGTACGCCTTCAGCACCTCCTTGTGTGGCCCCTCTACCGCATCCTCGACTAGCCCGTCGAACGCCCCCGCGGCCACGTGCACGTACGGCGAGCCAAGCCTGTGCCCTTTGCCTTTCTTCGCCGCCGCTGCGTAATAGTCCAACCCAGCCTCCAGGCCCAACTTGGCCGTCTTCGTCGTCTTGTCCACCAGGTAGGAGTGGGAAAACATGTGTTCGTGCTCTCGTGACCGCATGTCCGGTCGTAGCCCCAACTTCTGCAGCGACATCACCGCCTCCACCAGGTCTGTGTTCTCCCCGCGTCCTCTCTTGCCTCCCTTGCGCTGGTACTTGTAGTCTGGAGGTGCCGCCTGCCGTCCGTCTCGAGCCGATCCTTGAGCTGGTGCGAGGGCGAGCACGTCTCTGGATGCGGATGCGGCTGCTGCGCCTGGGGCTCCTCCCTCGCTGCGCGCGCGTGTGTGTCACCCTCCACGTCGACATCGGATGCCTCGCGGCCGTCAAGTGAGTCGGAGTCGGAGTCGGAGTCGGAGTCGGAGGAGGAGGAGGAGGAGGAGGAGGAGGAGGAGGAGGAGGAGGAGGAGGGGAGGAGGAGGAGGAGGAGGGAGGAGGAGGAGAGGAGGAGGAGGAGGAGGGAGGAGGAGGAGGAGGAGGAGG
Source organism: Prorocentrum cordatum (assembly GCA_963575745.1). NCBI lineage: Eukaryota > Dinophyceae > Prorocentrales > Prorocentraceae > Prorocentrum > Prorocentrum cordatum. Next base: position 95,810 of record CAUYUJ010020281.1, read on the forward strand.
AGGAGGAGGAGGAGGAGGAGGAGGAGGAGGAGGAGGAGAGGGGGAGGGGGAGGGGGAGGGGGAGGAGGCGCGGCTCCTGAAGACGATCTTCTAAGACCGCCCGCTGTTCGCCAACGCGTGCAGACGGCGAGGAATGGCTCGGAGCCAGGGCGCTGGCTGCGGAGTGGGCTAGACGCTGGACGACACCGCGCGCCAGAAGCTCTTCCTCGCTGGCGTGGCTGGAAGCCGCAGCCTGCAGAGCGCCTGGCTCGCAGCCCTCGCGGCGCACGCCGCCTTCTGGCACTTTTGCTTGCCGCGCCGCTCGCGGCGGCCAGGCCCAGAGAGCGCTAGCGGCCCAGCGGCGGTGAGCCCTCGGGCGCGCCGCAGCCTGCCAGCGGCCGCGACGACGCTCCGGGCCGCGCTAGGAGACGACCCCGCCCACGTGGGCGACGAGGTACTGACGGCAACGCTGCGCGCTCTGGTTGCGGCTGCCTGCCCCGCTGTCGGCGAAGCGACCGCGTGCCCCTTGGCGGCGGCCGCACAGCGCTCCGCGGGGGGCCAAGGAGCGAGCGCCCTCCAGCAGGTGCCGTCGCTGCCCTGCCATTGGCTGACCAACGCGCAGTTCGAAATTGCGCTGCGGTTCTGGCTGCACCTTGACCTGCCAGGCTGCGCAGGCCCCCGCTGGGCCGAACCTGCCGAGGCTCTGCCAGCACCGGCACCCAAACGGCGGGATTTGCGGCGCGCCACTGGGTGCACAGGGGCGGGGCGCGCGCGGCCGCGCCGTGGGGGGTCCGCCGCTGCGATGAGGGCTGCGCAGCGCTTGTGGAGTGGTGCGAGGAGGTGCACCGTATACAAGGAAAGCCTGCTCTCCCACGCTGCGCTGGAGAGCCCCGAGGCGCGGATGGACCTCGTCGACTTCGCCCCGCGCTTCGTCAAGCCGCTCACGGTTGACGTGGCCGTGGTAAGTGCGCTCGCGCAGGATGCGCTCGGGCTCGGCTCTGCGCGGCGCGACAGCGCGGCTGCGGCGGCCGCGACGCGGCGCAAGCGGGCCTGCTACCCCGGGGTGGCTGGGGCGCCCTTAGCGGTGGAGGACAATAGATGCCTTGGCGAGGAGGCGCTGGCCCTGACGCGGATGCTGTCGCCTGCGCAGGTCACCGAGCGCTCCGCGGCCATCGGCGACTGCGCCAGTCGCACGCAGCGCCGCCTATGCCGTCCTGGCGGCGACGCAGACGCAGGGCTGGGCCGCTGGCGCCAGACGCGGAGCCCCAGCCGGTTGCTGAGCCGCTGCAGCCCGCGCGCTGGGCCGCAGCCGGCGCTCGCTCCTGCTGTGGCGCTGACCTCGTCTGGCGCCTGGCCGCGCTGGCTGGCCGCGCCGGCAGGGTAGCGGCGGCGGATCGCGCTGGGCAGGCCGAGGTGGCGGCGGCGGAGAAGTGCGCGCTTGGCTTGGCCGGGCCGGGGGCGCCGGGCCCGCCGGGCTGCTGCGCGCGCGGCGCACGGCCCAGGCGCGCTGCGCGGCCAGGCTCTGGCTCTGGGCTGCGTTACTGGCGGCGCTGGGCACAGGCGGCCGGCGCTCGAGGACGACTAAATCTTGCTCCTGGTACCTGTCCTGGCATTGGGTGTGCGAAGTTTTTAGGTCCTGGCTGGCGCAATCTTTCCCCTCTGGAAACGGCCGCTGCTTGGCCGCCGGGCCTCCGTGCCAGGCGCTAGGCAGCGGCTGCTCCTGGGGGGCCAGTGCGGAGCACTGAAGGGTTGCGCTGGCACCAAGTCAGAGTGTGCCGGGGGCGCGCTCCACCGATGGTGGTGGTGGTGGAGGAGGAGGAGGAGGAGGAGGAGGAGGAGGGGGAGGAGGACGAAGAGCAGGTATAGGAGGAGGGGGGGAGGAGGGATGATGATGATGATGATGATGATGATGATGATGATGATGATGATGATGATGATGATGATGATGATGAGGATGGAGGAGGAGGAGAGGAAAGAGGAAGAGAGGATGAGGAGGATGAGGAGGAGGAGGAGGGGGTGTGAGGAGGAGGACGATGATGAGGAGGAGGAGGTGGGAGGAGGAGGAGGAAGAGGAGGAGGAGAAGGTGGACGATACGGATGATGATGCTGCTGATGATGATGTTGATGATGATGGTGATTCTGATGAGCATGATGATGCTGCTGATGATGTTGACGCTGATAATGCAGATTATGCTGTTGATGATGCGGCTGACGATGATTACGGTGATGCTGCTGATGCTGATGCTGCTGATGATGATGCTGATGATGATGGTGATGATGATGATGATGATGATGATGATGATGATGATGATGATGGGGTGGTGGTGGTGGTGATTATGATGATGCTGCTGATGCTGATGCTTCGGATGATGATTCTGATGCTGATGATGATGATGATGATGATGCTGATGATGATGATGATGATGGTGATGATGATGATGATGATAATAATAATGATGATGACGATGATGATGGGGAGGAGGAGGAGGACGTGCAGTCGGAGGTGCAGTCGGAGGAGGATGATGAGGAACTTCTGTTTCTTTCTCTCATGAGCATCACTGTGACACTGTTTGGTCGCCAGCACGCGTGCCAGCTCTTTGAGTGAGCTCACTCTGCTGTTGCTCACCCACGATGTTCTGCTTCGGTTGAGGTGCTAAGACGGCTGAGTGCTAGTGCAGGAGGTCGAGGAGCCTGGGGGCGAGCCAGAAGGGCACGAGCCGAAGGAACTGAACCTCACGAGCATGGAGGATTTGATGAAGAGGATGACGAAGGCTAAGAAAGAGCAGCTCGCAGAAACAATCAAGGAGGAGGTGGGGACCATCAGTACGGGCTTGAACAAGTGGATCGACGGCGTCGACAGTAAGATTGATGCCGCGGAATCGCGCGCCGCCGTGCTCGAGTCCACGGTCGCGGCCTTGGAGGCGAAGCTTCGATGTTGGACCCCCGGGATAACGGGTGCGAAAGCGCGTCGACATCAAAGGCCCTTGCACGTGGGATGAGCGGAGTGCCACGGGTATCAACCAGCTGGACGCGACTACTCTGGTAACAAAGCTCACGCCTTCATTCGACGGTAATTTACGGACGCACGTTGGGGACGCATAAATCAGGGGGTCATAGGGGCAAATCATCAATATCCCGGTGGTTGATGGTTCTGCCGAGGATGTGGTCTCAGTGTCGAGGGTTTTGGAGGACCCCGTGAACTACAGGAGTGGGACCGAATTATGGGACCACAGCCGCAGCGCGACCCGAATAAAGAAAATATCCCCCCACAGGCAAGGTGAATGATTTTGTGGGCTCCCTGCCCTCGTCATTGGTGGTTTCGAGCTCAGGACTTTCTGGGCGCCAGACTTCGCTGTCAACGTGGAGACGGGCGTGGCGCCACCTGCCAACAGCACGGGCTGGACCAGGTGGGAGTCGCCGGCCTTCGGGCCGCCGACCGCAAACTGTGCCCTTTCTGGCGCAATCCGCGCTAGGACCCCATCTGGAGACGGCGTGTCTGAATTCATCGACACCTTCACCCCTGCGACTTGCACATACATCACAAAGCGCAGGGGCGCCTTCAAGGTATCACGGCAGTTTTGCAAGTTAAATATCAGGGATTTGCTGTGGCATGTCTCCAGGAATGCTCGGAGTGGGCGGATGGTCGTTTTGCTAGTGGTTTAATCGTGCATAGCGGCGCTCGCATGCAGCCCAATGGAAACACTATTCGGGGCAACGATTGCGGCTTTCACGTTCCCGTTCATTTTGCCCCGTACATCTCGGAAGTGGTGCGCGGCGCTTAATCGAGTGGACTTTTTATACGTCGAACTCTTTTCCGGTCCCCCCACTTTCTCGAACACGCCTCTGTGTACTGCATTCTACCTCACACTGTTTATTTTTCTTTGGCTTCCGTACAACGCTGCAAAACGAAGCTTAGAGGCCACCCGTTATCGATCGCTGTTGGTTTGGACTCCAACGCCACATTCTCCAAGGGTATACCCAGAGTATGTCGACGATGCCATTCCGAATCTGTGATCCCATTCTCGAGCCGTGGAGCGTGCAGTGGTGTCCTGCCTTAGCGCAGCGGGCCTCCGAGCAGTGAACACAAGCGGTGCCGACAAGGACGCGGATGACCTCTGGACATGCGGACTGCGCAGATTATCGGAGAAACGTTCCCACATAGACCATCTGGCCGTGTCTCGCAACTTGGAGGGCTTCGCGTGGGCTGTCCGGCAGCTCCCGCCTGCTTGGAAGAATGTCTTCGACCGCAGGTCTGTTGCCGTGGAGCTTTCATGTTGTGTTCCCCTTTTGACGTTCGCCGGAACCGGGTGCCATCATTTCAAGGCTGGCAGCCGGGCAGCTTAGTCTTCTTCCAGAAGCCGTGCCTGCCTCGCAGACAACAGTTTAAACGCCAGGCTGCGCGGTCTTCAAGATCGCGCGCGAGCCCCTGCCGAGGCTGCGCGTCACGTCGCACGCGCAGAACCGACCATGCTGGACGAAACGTCACCGAGTCGCCCAACTAATGCGTCGAATCCTTCATCCACATTACTGTTGCATCACCGCGCTCGTGCCCTCCACCGTCAGCGTGTTCCCAAACGCAAGCAACGAGCTAAGATAAAACTTAGCAATCTCACGAGTACCAGGCTTTCGTTCTTGACCACGCCGGCGGTGCTCAAGGTTGACAGGAGACCGACGTCAGATAGGGCGCAGTGGTTGAAGTGCGAGTGCACTTTCGGCCGTCGGAGTTTCGCCGGCCTTGAGAACTTGCGCGACATTCGACTTTCCACGCCCTCTTCGGGAGCAGCTGCCCACAGGAATACAATCCGAGACGGTTCTTCGAGGTGCACGGCGGAACTTGTCGACGTGGCGCAAGCCAGGGCCTCCCTTCGCGCTGGCTCGGCGCCGTCTGTGTATTTGTTTCTGCTTTGGGCTGCTGTCCTGCGCCTGTGGCGACTTTTCCGTGGCCGAGTTGGTTGTGGTGGTTCTGGTGCTCGTTGGTTGAATAGGATGGTGGTGAGTTTCCTCGGCGCGCCAAAAGAACGATCCATGACTGATCTAGGTGATTCCCGATGGATCGGTGAGACTTCTGTTTTGCAGAGGTTGCGCACCAAGGCAGCGCGACCTTCCTCGAATCGTCAACTGCGTCCCTGCGCTGTCCGCACTTGCGGTGTCGAGCGAGGACGTCGCCCTGAAGATGTTTCCGGATCGATCCGACACTTCTTCTCTCTTGCTGACCTTTGGGGCTTGCCCTTCCGCTGCGCGGCCCAGGGCGCGGCCCCTGCGCGTGCCTGCAGCCTTGGCCGCGCGGGGGCTGCGAGTTGGCAGCGTGGCTCTCCCCGTGCGGGGGCTCCTTGGCGCATCCACTGTTGTGGAGATCCTCGGCGCCGGCCCGGCGGAGATGTGCCCGTGCGCCCGTGGAGGCAAACAATTTTTGGTCGGCGGGGCGAGAGCGAACCTCTTCCGCTAAAAGCTAGGCGGGCTACGCGCAGCTTGAATTAGGGAGACGGGGCATGGGCGGGCGGGGCCTCAGGCGGCCGGAGCGGGCGGAGCCCGGGGTGCAGGCGGCGCCGAAGAGCTTGCACAGGAAAAGGCACGCCCGTGGAGGCAAACAAAACAAAGGGGCTGCAGAAACGCTGGACATGTGGAGTGCCCTCGTGGAGCTTTGCATGGGGCCTCTCGTTCCATCTTGGCGAGTTCCATTCTGCGCGGGCCGACGACATATTCTTGTCCTCCTCGTGTGAATCCATCGCGCGCGCAATGGCGCAATAGCTGGCAGACGCAATCGGCGTGCTCGGCCTGCGCTGGGAACGATCCTCCCTGCAGTGCATGTCGGCTGGAGGCCCGCCATGTCGCCCGCCCCTCACTGTTCACCCACGTGGGGCCTGGCTCGTCTATGAGAAGATCGGGGGCATGCTGGCGCTTGGGACCGTCGTCGACAGCGTCGGCGCGTCCACCGCAAGCATGGTGCCATTGACTTTCGGCCGCATCTGGGCTCTTCTACAGGCGCCGCCAAGTTATTGTAGCAAATGCTTCCATGAAGGAACCGCTTCACGCATTGCGTCGAGCGCCGTCGACATCTGCAGCTTCTGCGTTTCGCCATGGTATTTGAAATCCAACTGTATCACGTCGTGTCCGGTCTTGCGACTCTGACCGCGTACGTGGTCTTTTGAAGTTGAGACGGAGGCCAGAGGAATGGCGAGCGGGGTGCGTGCAACGAGCCGCAGCCCAAATCCGTCGATGGTTTGATACATGTTCCGTTGAGCCGGTGCACTTTCGTGTGATCGAAGCCATGGTCAAGGCCGCGTGGCTGGGCCACGTTCGACGCGGGAGCCAACTTGCCATGGCGCGGCGATTCTGTGACATGCTCGAGTGGCAGGCCCTCCCTTCCGTGCGTCCTGCAATCCAGCGACGGCGAGAAGGATTGATGCGCGGATCCTGCGGCGCAGTACGATCCCATTGGGACGCCCCCTTCTGCCTCGCCTTCGTGGTGCGTTGTCGGGTTCTATTGCGCGCGTGCGACACTTTCTAGGATTGGATGGGAAACTTCAAGAAGCTTGCTGAGGCGCAGCCCGGCACCTCCCCAAACCGTCCTTCCCTATTGTGTCAGGCGGCGAGGGGAAGAACGCACCAGCCACACAATGGACAACATCTCCGCGTTGTCCCCACACCCTGCTGATGAACGTTGAAACCCTGGTGAGAGACGAATCATGTTCCGCATCAGCAACCAGACCGTGGCCGACTTGGTCAATTGTCACGCGGTGCTGACAGATGACGCATGCCGTCCAGCCTTTGTGCGGAATCGCCGCAACCTCGCTATTCTATCAGCGCGAGGCTGGAGACCTTAAACCTCGACGGCCAGCACGGTGCAGTGGCAGAAGTGCGGGCGCAACCACGGTGCCGACCACATTGCCAGCCATGTCCTCGAGAGCAGGGCGTCCTGGTCCTGGCAGGAACTCTTCTCCGTCCAAAGCGACCCATCGTGTCTGATGGTATGCTGCGACGGTGGGTTCTTCGTGGCTCACATCGGAGCCTGTGCGTGCGTTCTCCTGGACATGAATAAGGGCAGGGGCGCCCTCATGGCTACCAGGGGAGGGTACACCCAACACTGCATGAATGCCATCGAGGCTGCGGGTACCGAGGCACTTCTGAGCGCCCTTCTGTCCCGTCTCTTCCGCTGGTCTTCTCATCGCGCTCCCTCTTCGCCTTTCCACTTGTCTTAGCATATAGCGTTGCCGAGTCGTCTCGGGGAAAATATAGCACAGAGAGTCCATGGGCTCGAGCCGAAGTCTGAATTGAAGAAACGGAGGAGACATATACTTAGGACGACAAGGAGGAGGTGGAGGAGGAAGTAGGGGGCCACATGCGAGCCCTACCCCTACCCCACACGATTTCTGAGGGGGAGGGTGGGGTTCACTTCGTTGGGGAGCTCTCGAGCGAAGTGAACCCCACCCTCCCCCTCAGAAATCGTGTGGTGGTGGTGGGGGGGGGGTAAGGGCAGGGTTCGCATGTGCCCCCCTAGGAAGAATAGTACATAGTAAAAGAAATAGAAAAGAGGAAGAGAAGGAGGCGGAGGCGGAGGCGGAAGAAGAGGAGGAGGAAAAGGAACGCGGTTGGGAGAAGGAGGAAGGAAAAAGGAGAGGGGGAGGGATATCAAGAGAGATAGAGAGAGAGAGAGAGAGAGAGAGAGAGAGAGAGAGAGAGAAAGAGAGAGAGAGAGAGAGAGAGAGAGATAGAGAAAGAGAGAGAGAGAGAGAGAGAGAGAAGGGAGAGATATCAAGGCCTGTCTTAAGGCCTCTGGTGCGCCTGTCGGGGCCTCCTGGGGCCTCTCGGACTGATCTTGGGGCATCTCAGGGTGCCGAGCCCGCTTGCTGGGGACTTGTCGGGGCGTTCGTTCGGGCGTTGTGGCGCCTGCGGGGGCTTTCTCGGGCCCTTTCGGGGCCGTGATCGCGCGGTCATGTTGCCGTCTTGTAGCTGTTCGGGGTCGCTCCTGAAGCCATGTCAGGGCGGAAAGTTGAAAACAAACCGACAGCGCCAAACCAAGTTGATGTCGTGAATGTTTTTCACCAGCTGGGGCCCCTCGGGCTCTCTTGCGACTTGTGCTTGGGCCTCTTGTCGTTTCTGCTGGTCTGGGGCACGCAGCTTCCCCGACCTCGGACACCACGCTGGCCCGCCGTTTACCCGATCGCCCAAACGAGCCCCTCACGAGGAAAGGGCAGGGACGCTAGGGCAGCCATCTCTCACGCTGGTGGCTCCAAAGGGGTCGGCGAAGGTGAAAGTGGTACACGGTCATACCCAACAAGGTATCAATTACCTCAACGTCTTGGCGAAGCACATCGCCCGTGCTGGCTTTCCAGTTGGTGGCCTCCTCGGCGGTGACGACCATACTGCGGCGACAACCAAGCCTTCCAGGTGTACCCGCACCTTGTCCCTGTGACAGCGTGGTGCGGCGCACGCGCGCGCGAAGAGTCTGCTGCATACGGCAGGGGCGCGGGCGATTGCTCACTTCTCGCCACGGCCAAGGCCAAGGCCTAGGGTCCGTAGCACCGGGCGCGCCTGGCCTTTTGCAGCGCTGCCGTCGTGATCAACCCTCCCCGCTATCTGCCTGCGATATGGCAATGAAGCTACGGAGCCGCCGCAATCTCGGCATGCACGCTTCAAAAGCACAATGGTCCTCAGGTTCAAAACAACCCGCGATCAATACGCGACCGGTCGGCTCAACAAGATGCCCCGTGCTAAAGATAACGCGTTGGTTGCGGCGAGCGTTTCTTACATTGACACATGCGCAGGCGTACATGTGAGTGTTGCACGCTGGACCGTGTTGGGATGCGTGTTGGGGCTTGTTGATGAGCATCCTGTTTGTTGGGTTACGGACGAGCCCGTGCGCACTGCAATGAATGCACTGCTGATTTCAAAGCTCCGGTCTGTCTCTGCGTCTCGAAGTTCGTTTGACAACGCTCGAGTCTCTGTGTTGCGTTCCAGGTCCGCGGAGGAAGGTGTGCAGTGCATCGCCGCCGCTGATTTTGCCCATCCTCCTGCTTCCGCCTCCGCCTCCTTCTCCTCCTCCTCGTCTTTCTCGTCGTCGTCTCCTTCCCGTCTTTCTCGTCGTCGTCTCCTCGTCTTTCTCGTCGTCGTTGTCTCGTCTTTCTCGTCGTCTTTCTCCTCGCTCCCCCTGTCCCCTGCCTCCTCGTCTTTCTCGTCGTCGTCTCCTTCTCCGCCTAGATCCCGCAGAGCCT
>CAUYUJ010020281.1:107500-110000 GCA_963575745.1 Prorocentrum cordatum
CGCATGCCACGGAGTGGCCTTTCTGTGGGAGTCGCAGGTCGGCTACGACATGCGTCCGCGGATAATCAAACATCAGCGCCATGGGATCATCGTCACCCCAACATACTAATACTATGTGTGCGTCGCCCCCCCAGGGGCGGCCTATTACATGTTCGGGTCGGACGCGCGCCTCCAAGGAGGACGTACAGTATCAGCATGTCTCTGTGCGTCTCATGGGAAGGGATGGGAGGGAGGGAAAAGGATGTCAGCTGAGGCGCGAGCGCACCCAGCTTGCCTCCCCCGCTCCTCCCTCCCCAACAATCAAGGTATTGGCATTTCGTGGCAACGCTGCGCGATGTAGCATGACATGTGGAGTGATGCAGCATGACATGTGGAGTACTTTAGAGGATGGATTTGTGACACAGTGACCATGTCGAGCCTTATGTACTGCACATGCATGTCTTTTAGTGTTTCTTCCACATCTGTCAGTGCAGTGTAAGCCAGTCGTTCCCATGTGAGGGACTGCGTGTCCCACGCGCCTGCCCTCTGCGAGGACCGCCCTTGGGGGCTGGAATGCGGGCCTGTCTGTCTGTCTGTCTGTCGTCCTCCCTCCCCCCCCCTCCGCCTCTGCGGCACCGGCCCCCCGTGCCGCCTGTGCCCGCGGCCGCCGCTCGCACGCCAGCCGCGGTCGCGGCGTGGTGGTGCCCAGCCAGCTGCTCGAACACGCGGCTATGGCCCCGCCCTCGATGATTCTTCCTCCTCCTCCTTCTCTGCCTCCTCCTCCTCCTCCTCCTCCTTCTCCTCCTCCTCCTCCTCCTCCTCCCCCTCCCCCTCTTCCTCCTCCCCCTCATCCACCTCCTTCTCCTCCTCCTCTTCCTCCTCCTCATCCTCTGCCCATCGAGCACAAAAGAACCCCTATCCTTGATGACACGATGAAGACGCGGCCTCGCTGAGGTCCCCGTTATCGCATAAGGAACAATCGATCTGGGCGGTCTGGTCTGATACATCTGCAGAAGAAGCCCCCTATCCCTAACGTTTTTTGCCCTCCTAACTGAGGTCTCCTCCCAAATGGTTAGGGGTTCCTCTTGCGTTAATCATCTGCCTCGGTGGAATCGGGGAAACGTAAGATTCGAGTGCGCTGGAGATCGGGTGTGCCGACGTTTTTGGACGGGCCGTTCTCTGACTTGTGACGGTCTTTCTTTTCGTGGGCTGTCTGCAGCGGGAGCTCGCGTCAAGTTTCAGGCTGGGTCTCGTCATTTCGGATGATGGCTTTGCCGGGCCGAGCCCAGGTCCCCCGAGCCCGAGTCTGACGTCTCCCCGACGGGCGGCGGCGGAAGGCCGGAGGAAGGCGGCGGAAGCGGAGCGCGGCCGCCTCTGCCGGCGGAAGCACGGATCGGCCTCCCCAGGAGCTGGCAGGGTCTTCTGTGCAGGGTCTGCGGCGCCCGCCACGTGTCAGGAATCGTAAGACTCGAGGACGCCGGAGCTCGGGCTTGCCGACCGTTTCTGACGAGCGCGTTCTGGACTTTGGCGGTCCAGTTTTCGTGGGACGTTCGCAGCGGGAGCTTGCGTCGAATTTCAGACTGGGTCTCGTCATTTTCATGATGGCCTGGTCGGGCCAACCCTCCCGAGGGCCCCGACCCCGAGTCTTACGTCTCCCCGCGCGTGGCACGGGGGCCGCGGACCAACGAACGGACGAAGCACGAACGGACGAAGTACGAACGGACGAGCCACGAGCCACGAGCCACGAACGGACAAACCACGAACGGGCGAACGGGCGAACCGCAGGGGGAAGCCGCAAACGGACGAGCCACGAACGGAAAGGGCTCCGCGGCCCAGTGGGAGGAGGCCCGGGACGAGCCACGAACGGACGAACCAATAACGAACATTCTAGGCCGCCTAGATGGGGTCGGAGTAGATGGGGTTGGAGGATCGCGCCGCATCGCCGATACATCGCAGATGTGGCTCGATGTGGGTCCCGAGCTCCACATCGACGTCGCCGATGCTTCGCCGACGTCGACGCTGCATCGCCGAAGCATCGGCGATGCATCGCCGATGCATCGGCGATGCTTTGGCGATGCGGCGCGATCCTCCGCCCCCATCTGCTCGGACCCCATCTAGGAGGCCTCTAGGAACGAACATGCACAGGTCTGGGTTCAGAGCGCAGCAGCGCAAGGGAGTCAAACTTCTGGCCACGGTGGCTCCAGCTCGCAGCGCGGCGGCAGGAGGAGGAGGAGGAGGAGGAGGAGGAGGAGGAGGAGGAGGCGGAGGCGGAGGCGGAGGCGGAGGAGGAGGAGGAGGAGGGGGAGGAGGAGAGGATGAGGATGAGGAGGAGAGAGGAGGAGGAGGGAGGGGGAGGAGGAGCTGGCAGGCCAGAGCGTACCGCGGGCTGGGAAGCGAAGGGGCCTCCGTCGGTCTCTCCGCCCCCGTGCGCGAGAGGACCCGACCTTCCAGCAGAAGACGGGCGAGCCCCCGCCGCCGGAGGAGTGGCCCGCGCCGAGGCCCGTGAAGGACCACGGCAAGG
>CAUYUJ010020281.1:112500-130000 GCA_963575745.1 Prorocentrum cordatum
CGCGCATGTCGAATTCAACTCCCTCCCAAACCTTCATCGCCGACGCGATTACGCCGTCATCGTCGTCGGCGTGATCAGCATCGGTGCCGTCACTGGCCTTGCCGTCAACGTCGTCGCCATCGACACTCGCATCGCTACCATCATCATCGCGTCTACCGTTGTCGACGTTGCCATGGTACCTGGCCCGCCCAAGTCGCCGACTCGCTCTGAAGTGACCCCTGGGAAGTGCCCAGCGGTCAGCGCCACCGCGGCCGCGTCGGTCGCGCTAAACTAGCTGGCCGCTGCGCGCGCGCGAGCATGCGTGGGCCAGCGCGGCCGCAGAGATGCACAAGCCAATTCCAGGCACTAATCGTAATCGCCGCCGCATGGTCTTGCAAACCAATTTGCGGGTGGGTGGGTGGGATGATTACGCGAGCCGTGGAGTGGACAACTCACTGTGAATAGAAAGTAATTGCGCCACATAGACTGTGCCACATAGATTCCTAGAAACGCACTTTTTGGGGTCCACGCTTGCTGGCATTTTCCATTCAATCGGTTGTGCCACCTGCTCTCTGCGCTCTGCTCAAGAATCCAAGAATCCAGCACCCCAGCAATTGGGGACCACCGAATCTGGCCGCCACCCGAAATCGTCGGCACATTTTATGCCGCCAATGCTTCACAGCATTCTCGATGGTCCCTTCAGTGCCATCAGTGATCGGCACGCGACGTGCGTTTTGTGTGTCGTTCCGGGCCCAAGGCGCCCCCATTCACCGTGCGGGACCGGGAGGTCCCACACGGAGAGAGGGGTGTTGTCACATTTTCCGTGCCGTCGGATCTCGGGGCGTTCCAAGCGTCGCCGTTGGCCAACCAACACTCATGTTATGTGTGCGTCGGCCCCGCAAGGGCGACGCGCACGCCAGGAACTCGTGTAGTGTGTTAGCTAGCGTGGCCCCTCAAACAGTGTGTGTTCAGGCAATCTATGAGGTGCGCTCAACGTGGTGCAGCCCATGTGGTGCAATCTCTGTGGCGCTATATATTTTCTACAGCTTATGTCTTGTGTGGAGCAATATGTGTAGTGCAGTCGATGTGATGGAGTCAGTGTTGTGCAACATGTGTTGCGCAATCTGTGGTGTGCAATCCACGCGCTGCAATATATGTTGTGTAATCTATTGTGTGCAAGCTATGTTGTGCAATCTTAATTTGAGTTCGTGTTGTGCAATCTATGCTGTGCGACCTGTGTTGTGCAACTTATTGTGTGTAAGCGATGTTGCGCAATCTATGTTGTGCAATCCATATGGTGCAATATGTGTTGTGAAATATTAATAAATTAGCATACACATCAATACATTACGTTGTGCAATCTTATCCGGCAATCTATGTGGTGAAGTGTATGTTGTGCAATATCTGTGGTCCAGTCTGCATTGTACAATATATGTGGAGCATTGTGCAATATATGTGGAGCAATCTATGTGTCGCAACCCATGTGCTGCAATCTTTTTTGTGCAATCTATGTGGTGCAATCTATTTTGTGCAATACGGTGGAGGCATGATATAAGGCATCTTTGCTTCCAGGCGGGACCCTCGGACATTCCTTATGTTTTAAAGTTTGGCGTGGCAGTTCAGGGTCCAGGACAATTCCTTAAGTCGTGATCGGTGCAAGCTTTGTGGTCCAATGTCTCGACCATTCCTTGAACGAGTAAGGAACTCTGCAGATTCGAGCCTCCGCCTTTCTCAACACCGGTGTCGTTATTTAAGACCTTCACCGTATTTGTGGTGCCATGTATGGTGTGCAGTTCGTATTGTGCAATCATTTTTTTTTTGTTTTCTCTCTCTCTCTCTGTCCCTCCCTCTCTCTCACTGTATATTTCTATTCATATTTCATATATCTTTATAGTGCCGGGGACCCCGGAAAGAGCGCATCCCCCATTTTTCCCCCTCCCCCCCAAAACGAATTTCGAGTCCTTGGGCCTGTCTTGCGCCTCTCTGCGGCCATCCTGGGGTCATCTTGACGCCCCCGAGCAGCAGGAAACGAAAAAAACGAAAAGGCCGAACACATTGCTTTTCTACAGGGTTTGCTCTGATTTTCCGACTCTCTGGGCCTTGGGCCTCTTCGGGGCTCGTCTGGGGACTTATTTGGAGCCGTCCTGGGGCTATCTCGACGCATCACGAGCCGATCGTGAGCGAAATGCGAGACGGCCAAAAGCAATGATTTCCCCATGGTCTTTTATGATTTTCAATTCTTTGGGCCTTCTTCGGCCAGCCTTGGGCCTCTTTTGGGCTCGTCTGGGGACTCATTAGGAGCCGTCCTGAGGCTATCTTGACGCCTCCCGAGCCGATCGTAAGCGAAAAGCCGAGAAGGCCAAAACCATGGATTTGCCAATGGGTTTTCATAGACTTTTAATTCTTTGGGCCTTCTTCGGCCAGCCTAGGGCCTCTGTGGGCCTCAGCTTGCGCCTCACTGGAGCCATCCTGGGGCTATCTTGGCGCCCCCCGAGCCGATCGGAAGCGAAAAGGCGAGAAGGCCGAAAACATTGCTTCTCGAATTGTCTTTAGATTGATTTTCGAACCTCCCGGCCCTCTAGGGCCAGTCTGTGCCCTCTTTGGGGCTCGTCTGGGGACTCATTTGGAGCCGTTCTGGACCTATCTTGATGCCTCCAGAGCTAGTCGGAAGCGGCAAGGCGAGAAGACCAGCAGCGCGCATGCCGAAAAAACATGTTCTGTAGGAGGTAAAGGAAGAGGAGGAAGAGGAGCAGGGGGTAGAGGAGAAGAAGGAGGAGGAGGAGGACAAAGAAGAGGATTCAGAGGAAGAGGGGCGAGGAGAAAGAGGATGAGGATGAAGCGGGAGAAAGAGTAGGAGGAAAAGGTGGTGGAGGAGGAGGAGGAGAAAGAGGAGGAGGAGGCCCTGCTTCATGCTAGCCCAACCACTCGCCTGAGACATATTCGCGCCTCTGGGCCCAGAAACGCCCTCAGCTGGCCTCAGCTGGTGTTGTCTGGTCGCTCCCGCTTACGAACTCCTCACCCATTCCGACTTGGCGGTGGCCCGCCCCATGTCCACGCGCACGCACGCCGCCTGCATTCGAAACTATAAGGAACAAGGTGCATGGCGCGAAGCGCCAATGCAGTCTTGTATGTATTTATGCATGTATGTATGTTTGTATGTATGTATGTGTATGTATGTATGTATGTATGTATGTCTGTATGTATGTATGTATGTATGTATGTATGTATGTATGTATATATGCATGCATGCATGTATGTATGCATGTATGTATGTATATATATATATGTATAGATGATGCTACAAATCTGATGCAATCCATTCGGTGCAACCTTCGTGGTGCAACCTGTATATGCGTATATCGTGCAATGCTTGTCGTGCCATCTGTGCTGCGTCATATTTTTGAGGAAATCTATGTTGTGCAATCTGTGGGGTGCAATGTGTATGGTGCAGTAGTATCTGTTGTGCCATCTATGTGGAGCAGCAGCCTATGTGGCGGCGGCAAGGCGGCGACGGGGCGGCGACCGCGACAACATAGCCGCCAGACCACCAGACCAGCCCAGTCGACGGGCGGCGACGAGGCGGCGGCGGATGGACGACGGTGACAGCATAGCCGCCAGACCGTCACACCGGCCCAGACGAAGGGCTGCGACGAGGCGGCGACGAGGCGGCGACAGCGCGGCGACGGCGACAACATAGCCGCCAGACCGCCACACTGGCCCAGACGACAAGCGGCGACGAGGCGGCGACGTGGCGGCGACGGTGACAACATAGCCGCCAGACCGCCACACCGGTCCAGTTCCGTAGTAAGAAAAGGGGTCCCGTAGGTGCAAACACTGCTCGGGGAATAAGCTCCACGGCGGGCGCTTTCTGGTCATACCGCTCGGGCACCAATCTGCTATGATATTTGTGTACTGTATGATTGAGTCGGACGTGCGCCTCCAACATCAGCACGTAGTATTACGGTCGAGCATCTGGTTAAACAGACCTCCTCCCGCAAAGTTGGGCCAGCGTCATTCAATCAAATTGCCAGAAAGGTGGCCCAGTTTCTTCAGCACCTCCGCCCTCCAGCGTGAAGACAGAAAGCGGCCCAGGTTTGTTGGAGGAAACCTCCAGGAAGCTGGCCCAGGTTTCTTCAGTCATGTGGTTCTTGATCATACTTCCGACAGTGGTATGTAGTATGTTCTTATGCGTCCCGCAGAGGGCAAACGGAAGGGCTCGGAAAAGGGGAAGATTCGACGGGCAGGGACGTGCGCCCTCCTCCTCCAGCCTCCGTCCTCTTGCCTCCCCTCCTCCTCCTCCTCCCAGCGCATCCCTCCCATGGTCCACTTACTTCGATCCGATCCATCCGATTCGATGCTGATTTTGGCCAGTCCGATCCGACTTGATTCCGATACTTCGACGATCCGATGCGGCCCGATGCTTTCACGACGCTGTGGTGCATCCTGGCGCCGCCAGTGCGATTCGATTTCGACAACGTGCCGATGCAGCCCGACCCGATGCACGTTTCGGTTCGACCCGATTTCCCAATTCGATGCTGTCTGATCCTGCCGTCCTGGTGGTTCATCGGTCCTCTTCGTTGCGCCGCGAGGCGTGTCGGTCGGGCGGGGCCGGCGTTTCGCGTGAGGCTCCCCAGCAATTCCCAAAGCAGGTGCACGGACGGGGTGTGTTTTTTCAGCATGTGGTTCTCGCAGTATCGTCGCGCATGCTCGTTTGATTCTTTTCCAGCAGTTCCGCCGATGGAGGGCGATGCATTTGCAATTTGTTTCGCCCGTTCGCGCTCGTCTTTCAGGGGAGCGGTCCTGGCAACGGAGAGGAAGCTTGCAGGGACTTGGGGTGGGACGTGGTGCTGTGGGAAGTGGTGCTGCAGCATCCTTGCTGCATGTTGGGTTTATGCTAGTCCTCCCCCTCAGCTGGGAATCGTGCCCAGTTCAGTTGCGGGCCCTGCATCGATGTCCAGGTTGGCTTGATTCGTGCATTGTGTACCTCCGCCTCTGCCTCCGCATTCCCATCACTGTCTTGCTCCGCCCCTCGCGCTTCTTCTCCTGCTTGTGGTCGTGTTCGAAGCCGTTGTCTTCTTCCTCGTCCGTCCTCGTCGCCTTCTCCTTGTCCCCTTCGCTCGCTTTTTTTTGTATGTATTATTTTTCTTTTGCTCGCCCACCTTGATTCCATGCCCCGCCTGGTAACATGCGGCTCCTAGTCGGAGAACCGGCCTGTCTGGAACGACCGGAACGACCGCGACAATCGGGGCAGGCAGAGCTGGAGCGACAGGGACAGGCCCCAGACGGGGGAAAGCTGCCGCTGCTTGGGCTCGACTGCTGCGCGTGGGATCGTCTCTCCCATTCCTCACTGGTCGCCTGGCACCCCTCCGCCCAACGCTGTGGCGCAGCCTTGCCGTGGTGACTTGCGACTCTCGTGGATGGGGCCTGTACCGTCACGGACGGTAGAGCGTTGCCGCCAGTTGGGGCCTCCTCGCTCGCTCTTGTCGTGGCAGTCTCAGGGTGCAAGCACAGCGCGAGCAGATTCTGGATGTAGGGTGATTCTTGCCTCTCCGAATGTTTCCTCGTTGCGGATCTGTTTGAACACTGCGGTGTATGGGCGCGCGCGCGCGCGTGTGTGTGTGTGTGTGTGTGTGTGTGTGTCTTGGTTGTAGTGGCACGGTTTTGACACATTGTAGTTCTGTGTATGTGAAGACACAGGATGCGCTGGTGGGCTCCTCAGTTCGCTTGAAACGCAGAGAGCAGCAGCACACCTTCTCATCTCCCTCATCCTCCTCCTCCTCCTCCTCCTCCTCCTCCTCCTCCTCCTCCTCCTCCTCCTCCTCCCCCTCCCTGCCCTCCTCCCTCTCCAGTCTATCCCTTTCCCATATCAACAACTCCTCCTTGTCGCACCCCTGGACGTGTTGTTAGGGCAGGCCTGGCATTTCGCCTGTGACTTCACCATTCATGATTCTGAAGCTTGAGTTTTGCAATGGTTCCAAGGATGGAGGCGGGTCGTTTTCAAAGTGCGGCTCTCTTCTCAGGATCGCGCACGTTGTCTTTGAAATTTACGCGAGAGTTTCACGGATGTAGGGCGGTACCTTGCGTCAGCGCCGCGCACATTCGTCTTCAACGTAGCTTCAAGGATAGAGGGCGGGCCGTTTTCAACATGTGGTTCTCGCTGTTTCGTCTTCAAAGCTTGCAGTAGTTTCAAGGCTTGAGGGCGGGCCGTTTTCAAAATACGGCTCTCGCTCTGGCGCTGCCCACATTCGAATTCTAGACGCTTGCCCCACCAGCCCATCCAGAAACGATGCCCAGAGGAAGTGCCTCGATCAGGGAAGTGGGCAGCAGGCAGAGGAGGGGTCCCCCCGTGGAGGCCTCTCGGGGCCTCTTGGCGGTCCCGGACGCCTCTTAAAGCGTCTCGGGTGCCTCGGAGAGCTTCTTGGGGCCTCTTGGATGTCTCTTGGGCGCCTGTTGGGGCCTCCTGGAGCCTCCTGGGCGCCTCTTGGGGCCCTCTTGAAGCGCTCTTGGGAGCCGTGGGAGAGCTCTGGGAGTCCTCTTGGGCCATTTTGGAGCCATCTTGAGGCCTCGGATGGCCATCGGAAGCGAAAAGGCGAGAAAGCCACACACACATTGATTTTCCTAAGGTTTTGGAAGGATTTTGGCCTCTTCGGGGCCTCCTGGGGGAGCTCTTTGGCCACTTGGAGCCGTCTTGGAGCGGTCTTGGGGCCTTTTGGAGCATCGTGGGAGCCATCTTGAGGCATCTCTTTGGGTATCTTGAGTCACCTTGGAGGTCATCTTGGGCTCTCCCAGGCGCTCTTGGAGTAATCTTCAGCAGTGCCTCCCCCAGGAGACCAAACTGTTGCCAAAACCTTGGTAACCCAATGATTTCGACATTCTCGCCGAGGCCTCTTGGAGCGTCTTGGGTGCCTCTGGGGGGCCTCTTGGGGCCTCTTGGGGGTCTCTTGGGAGCCACTTGGGGGCATCCTGGGGGCCTCTGGGGGGCCTCTTGGGGCCTCCTGGCCGCCTCTTGGGGCCCTCTTGGGGCACCCTTGGGAGCCTGGGGAGCGCTCTTGGGGCCATCTCGGAGGAGCTCGATCAAAGAAGGGGGTTCCCTAATTGGCCTTCCCCCCCAGGAGGCCAACATGGGGCCAAAACCTTGGTAAAACCCATGGGTTTGGCTTCCTTGCCGAGGCCGTTTTAGACGCTCCGACCTCTCGCGGAACGCCCCGTCTAGGTCCAGGGGAGGGGGTTAGGGGGAGGGGTCAAGAGTCTCCCTCCCCGCCCGCAAGCCGTATCGCTCACTCCCACCCGCCCTCCCAACACATACGTAGCACCCGAGCCTGGCCCGAACCCCAGCATATGCAGCAGTCGTCGTTCAATGGAGAGCCACTGGGGGCGCATCCGCCGCCGCCGCCGCCGCCGCCGCTGTCCGCCGCCGCCGCCGCCACCGCGCCGCCCGCCGCCGCCGCCACCCGCCGCGCCGCCGCCGCCACCCGCGCCGCCCGCCGCCGCCGCCGCCGCCGCCGCCGCCGCCGCCGCCCCCCCCGATGCCGAATCGCCGCCGCCGCAGCCGCTGCCGCCGCAGCCGCTGCCGCCACCGCTGCCGCCGCCGCCGCCGCCCCCCCGCCGCCGCCGCCGCGCGCCGCCGCCGGCCCCCGCCGCCGCCACCGCTGCAGAAACCGCAGCCGCTGCCCCGCCGCAGCCGCCGCCGCCGCCGCCGCCGCCGAGTGTACTCAGTATTGTCTTTCGGCAGGGATGGTGGGAGGAGGCCGCATCGGGTTCCCTGCGCATGCTCCGAATTTGGAGGCAGAGTCTGTTTTGTATTGTTGTTTCAAGGGATGGTGGGGGCAGAGTGTGTTTGTTTTGTTTTTTACAAGGGATGGTGGGTGGGGGGGGGGGCCGCATGGACTTGGGTTGGCTCCCAGTCGCATGGGGGAGGGGGCGTATATCAACAGGGAGCAGTGATCAAGATCCCTTCTCCGCCCGCAAGCCGTCTCGCTCACCCCCACCCGCCCTCCCAACACATACATAGTACCCGAGCCTGGCCCGAACCCCAGCATATTCACGACTCGTCTTTGGATGGGCAGCTACTGCGGGCCAATCCGCGGCCGACTCCGCCTCCGCCGCCGCCGCCGCAGCCGCCGCCGCCGCCGCCGCCGCCGCCGCCACCGCTGCCCGCCGCCGCCGCCGCGCCGCCGCCGCCGCCCCGCCGCCGCTGCCGCAGCCGCCGCCCGCCGCCGCCGCCCGCCGCCGCAGCCGCCGCTGCCGCAGCCTCCGCTGCCAATCGCCGCCGCCGCAACCGCTGCCGCCGTAGCCGTGCCGCCGCCGCCGCCCCGCGCCGCCGCCGCCCGCCCCGCCGCCGCCGCCGCCGCCGCCCCCGCCGCCGCCGCCGCCGCCCCCGCCGCCGCCGCCGCAGCCGCCGCAGCCGCCGCCGCCGCCGCCGCAGCCGCCGCAGCCGCCGCAGCCGCCGAGTGTAGTTTGTATTGTTTTTTGACAGGGATGGCTGGGGGAGGCCGCGTCGGGGTGGCTGCGCATGCTACGAATTTGGAGGCAGAGTGTGTGTCGCATTGTTTTTTACAAGGGATGGTGGGGGGGGGGGCCCTCATGGTTCTGGGTTGGCTACCAGTCGACTGGGGGTGATGGACCCATCCCCGGAGGGTAAGAGGGAGGCGTGGAAGAAGAAACGCCCAAAACCACCTACGCCCAGAGGGCTGGTGGGATTATCAGTTTTTTTTTTTGGTTGAACCTTTCACGGGTGGAGGGCTGTTCTGTTTCAGCATGTGGACTTGCGGTAGCGCCGCGCACATCCGTCCTACTTCTTGCAGCAGTTACAGAGACTTGTATGGCTCAAGTCCCAGGGATGGTGTGTTCTGGTGCGCTTCGTATGGTCAGGACGCAACAGTCAGGATGATTCGCGGTGTTGAAATCCCAGGATTTGTACGCAACAGTCACGTTGATTCGCGGCGTCGATGTCCCAGGAATTGTGTTTTGGCACGGCTGAAGAATCTCAGACGGTGATCTTCCGACGGTGCATTTCCCGCGATAAAGATACAGTGTTACAGTGACCTATGAGAAAGGGGAACGTGAACGTTGATGCGTCTTGGGTTTGCACTGGTCCTTCTCCCCCTCCTCCTCCCTCTTCCCAGCCCGTCATCTCTTCCCCCCTTTCCCTCTCTTCCGCCCTCCCCCTTCCCTCCTCCCCTTCCCCCATCCGCACTTTTCTCCTCTTCCTAGGGCAGCATTGGGCATCGGCCAGCCTAGGGCCAACTGCACCAGCCCTCGGAGGGGCACGCGTCTGACTAAGTCTTCTATCAGTCGGGCGAGTCGCAGCCAGACGGCACCCACGGTCCCGATTCTGGCGGCGGGCATCCGTGACCCGTCTTCGGAGCCAGGCTCTGACGCACGCGCACCTCCAGCTCCGGGGTGCGTGCATTAATGCCTGCTCCGCCCTCGCCCTCGTCGAACCGCCGATCGACTCGATTCGAGGAGTGGCGCTGCTGTCCCACCTGCATCGCCCTCTCCACGCGGAGAGGCGCGATGCGATCAGCGTGTCGCTCTCTCCCTCGATCGCTTGCTCGATCGCCAGCGGCTGCTCGGCAGGCTGTTGTCCTCCCTTCGGAGGCATCGTTGTCAGGTACGGATTTGTTACTTTCTTGAGGACGCGCCGCCTCTTCCTCCTCCTCCTCCTCCTCCTCCTCCTCCTCCTCCTCCTTCTCCTCCTCCTCCTCCTCCTCCTCCTCCTCCTCCTCCTCCTCCTCCTCCCGCCGCGCCTCCAGGCCACGCTCCTCCTTCGAGCTTCGAGCTGCGGGCCGTTCTGTTCAAGCTGAACCACGTTCCTCCTCCTCCTCCTCCTTTTCCTCCTCCTCCTCCTTTTCCTCCTCCTGCTGCGCCTCCAGGCCACGCTCCTTCTTCGAGCTTCGAGCTGCGGACCATTCTGTTCAAACTGAACCACGCTCCTCCTCCTCCTCCCTCCTCCTCCTCCTCCTCCTCCTCCTCGTCTTCCTCCTCCTTCACGATCCTCCTCCACGCTCCTCCTCCTCCTCCTCCTCCTTCTTCTCCTCCTCCTCCTCCTCCTCCTCCTCCTCCTCCTTCTCCTCTCCCCCCTCCTCGCACCTCCTCGCGCTCCTCTCCTCGGATGGCCGCGCTACCCGCTCGGACAGGCCGGGCCACGGCGACGGCGGCCAGACCCCGGCAGGGCTGGAGCACGGAGGGCCCTCTCCAGTGGCGAGTGGCCCCCGGGCCCCGCCTCGTGCGCCCACTGGCAGGGCCCCCGCGGTCCTGCCGCGGCGAGCGCCCCGAGCAGGGCTCATCTCGACGCCTCCGGCTCGATGCGATTCGATCTCGGTCGATGCCGACTCCGATCCGATTCTGCCTCGGGTTCCGACCTGGCTCCCGCCAGCCTGCCGATGTCGCCGCGGGCTCGACCTCTCTCGACCCTGCCCGCTTTGGGCTCTATTGGGCCCCCCTCGGGGCCGCCCTGGGTCGTGGGGCTCTCTTGGGGCCCTCTTGGCCGTCTCTCGGGGCCCTCTGCGGCCGTCTTGGGACCCTCTTGGGCCGCCCTGGGGCGACTTGTTGTGCCACTTGGGCTGCCGATTTTTCCGCCGCTTCGATGCTCTTCGGTTGCCGGTCCGACTTGTCGCTTCGATGCTGGGGGCCCCGCCGACCACGCGCCGCTAGTGCTGGCGGCACGCCCCGCCGAAGGGGGGGGGCCTTCGCAGAGGGCGGCGGGGCTTCGGAGGAGGCCCAGGAGGCTGCCCCAGACCCCCTCGCGCTGCGAACAAACCGCGGCGGGAGGCCTTCGCGACGTTCGGCGTCCCCGGGGCCTGGACCAGGCCGCGGGACACCGTCAAACAACGACTCGGGATGAAGAGTTGGCCCCAGTCCAGGCCTCTGGGGGTCGACGCTGTGAACAAAAACGCGACGTCGGTGGTCTGGGTCTCGCAGGGCCCAGGGCCTGCGGGTCCTGCCCGGGAGGCCCGCCCCCCCTCGCTTCCCCCTCGGCCCTCCTCGCTGGGCCATCAACACGAGGAGCGCGGGGAGTGCCGCTCTGATGGGTGCAGGGCTCGCTGTGTCACCCCGCCCAGGTGTGCGACGACTGGCCGCTTCCGGCGCCGGCCGACGAAGCGACACGCGGCACGCGAAGCTTTTGAGCCTCGAGGCGGCGCTCTCTGTCGACCAGCGAAGGGTCGGCGCGGAGGCCCGGCTGGCCGAGCCTCGCCCTGCGGGGGCTGCCGTGCCCGCGGCGGGCGCAGCGCTCCCCCGGGCGGGGGCCCCGGCCCCGAGCTCTGCGGCGGGCGGGCCTCGGCGCAGCGTGCTGGGGCACGCGCCGCCTGAGCGCGATCGTCCCTTCCGGCCCTGCCCCCCGCTGCGAGGCGCCGCGCGTGGCTTGCCCGTAGTATGAGGAGGTTCTCTGTGCACCGCCACCGTGCCTGGCCCTGGGCAGGCACGGCGGTGGTGTGCAGGGGCCTTCTGCCTCTCGCGCATGCCCTCTCGCACGGGGGCCGGCGTCCGCCCGCAGCTCTGGGGCTCTGGCGTGCCGCGGCGCGCGTGCGGGCGCAGTGTCGGGGCTGGTGCCTTCGCCGTCCCGCGGTTCGCCGTGGCACCTGCGTGCCTGAAGCGCCGTGCGCGTCTCGGGGTAGCGGCGCCGCACCACAGAGCACCTGTGACTGACCTCGGGGGCCTCTCCCCCCTCCCCCCTTTTTTCTCGTCCTTCTCCTCCTCCTCCTCCTCCTCCTCCTCCTCCTCCTCCTCCTCCTCCTCTACGCTGGGCTCCTCCACCTCCTTCTCCTCCTCCTCCTCCTCCTCCTCCCATCCCTTTTTCTCCTCCTGCTGGAGTGCTCAAAAGCTACGCTTGCTAGATATCGATGAGCATGAGGCCCTGAAAAGAGAGAAGCCCCATCAATCAAACAGGGAAAACGCCTGAGACATCCCCACAACCCGGGCGTCTGCTGGATCCTTTTCCTGCTCCTGCTGTCATCTGTCTCTTCCTCTTCCTCCTCCTCCTGCTCCCCCTCCTTCGCTTCCTCTAGCTGTCTGGCCCCTTGTCCTACTCTTCTTCCTTCTCCCTGACGCCCCCCCCACTCCTTTCACTTACTCTTGGAGCAGTCCAGGTGTGACAGGTGGGGATTGGATGAAGCCGCTACGGCCGCCGTGCGCGCCCCAGCACCCCCAGCTTTGTGGCTGCCGCTTCCACACCCACCGCCATCTCCTTCGCTGTTCCTCTTCCTCGTGCTCCTTGTCCTCACTATATGGTGAGCTCCTCGTCTTACACTCCTCCTCCGCCTTCTCCTCCTCCTCCTCCTCCTCCTCCCCGGGCATGTCCTGTTCCTCCTCTCTTCTTCTTCCTTCCTCTTCCTCTTCCTCTTCCGTCTCAGCCTTCTCTTCTTCTTGGCTTCTCGCCTCTCGAGTCTCAGCCCTCGCTGCCCTGCAGGCGCCAGACTAGCGACTGGAGCGATAGAGACAGGCCAGATGCGAGCAAACCGCGGCCTGCCAGACCTCCTCCTCCTTTTCTTCCTCCTCCTCCTCCTCTTCTTCCTCACATCCCTTTTCCTCTTCGTGATGGTGTGAGCAAGTCGCCGTCTGCTGGGTCCTTCTCCCCCTGCTCTCGTGCTCCCCCTTCTTCTACTCCTCCTCCTCCTCTTCCTCTCGCTGCCTGGCCCCTTGTCCTGCTCTTCTTCCTTCTCCCTGACGCCCCCCCCCACTCCTTTCACTTACTCTTGGAGCAGTCCAGGTGGGACAGGTGGGGATTGGATGAAGCTGCCGCGGCTGCCGAGCGCGCCCCAGCACCCCCAGCTTTGTGGCTGCCGCTTCCACATCCACCGCCATCTCCTTCGCTGTTCCTCTTCCTCGTGCTCCTTGTCATCACTATCCCGTGAGCTCACTTTCTTACCCCTCCTCCGCCTCCTCCTCCCGCCTCCTAGGGCATGTCCTGTTCCTCCTCTCTTCTTTTTTTTTCCTCTTCCTCTTCCTTTTCCTTCCCAGCCTTCTCTTCTTCTTGGCTTTTCGCCTCTCGAGTCTCAGCTCTCGCTGCCCTGCAGGCGCCAGACCAGCGACTGGAGCGACAGAGACAGGCCCGACGGGAGCAAACCACGGCTTGGCAAACCCCCTCCTCTTCCTCCTCCTCCTCCTTCTCCTCCTCCTCCTCCCCCGCCTCTTCCTCCTCCTCCTCCTCCTCGTCCTTCTCCTCCTCCTCCTCCTCCTCCTCCTCCTCCTCCTCCTCCTCCTCCTCCCTCTCCTTCTCCTCCTCCTCCTCCTCCTCCTCCTCCTCCTTCTCCTCCTCCTCCTCTTCCTTCTCCTCCTCCTCCTCCTTCTTCTCCTCTCTCTCAGCTGCCGCCTCTGTCAAGCGCGCCCCAGACCCCCACTGGCTTCATGGCTGCCGCCCCCCCTTCCACCACCCTGTTCATTCCTCCTCGTTCTCGTGCTTCTGGACCTCCCACGCCTCCTCCTACATTTCCCCATGGCTTTCTTCCCCTTCTCCTCCCCCCTCTCCCGCCGCCACTCCCGTTCCTCTGGAGGCCCTTGGAAGTCTCTGGGTCAGGCCTCCAGAGGTATCCGCTCTCTGGCTGAATGCTCAACGGGTGAGAGCGCTCCCAGACCTCGATCCTTCTCCTCCTCCTCCTCCTCCTCCTCCTCCTCGTCCTCCTCCTCGTCCGCCACCTCATCCTTCTCCTCGCCCTCCTCATCCTTCTCCACCTCCTCCTCCGCCTCCTCCGCCTCCTCATCCTTCTCCTCCTCCTCCTCCTCCTCTTTTCCGTGTGCTGCGTTTCGTTTCGGGTCCTCGTGTGCTGGCTCCGCGCCGCAGATGGAGGGCCTCCTCTCCAGTCGCCCCCGTCCGTGGCTGCGCTCGGCCGTGCTTTCTGTCATCGCTTGCGCATGCGGAGGAGGAGGAGGAGGTGGATGATGATGATGATGCTGCTGTTGATGATGATGATGATGCTGATGATGATGCTGATTACGTTGATGCTGATGATGATTATGATGATGTTGGTGATGCTGATGATGATCATGCTGATGATGATAATACTGATGATAATGCAGATGATGATGATTACTAGGATGATGCAAATGATGATGCTGCTGATGATGATGCTGATGATGCTGATGCTGTTGATGATGATGATGATTATGATGATGATGATGATGATGATGCTGCTGATGATGATTATGATGATGATGGTGATGACGATGATGATGTTGATGATGATGCTGATGATGATGCTGCTGCTGATGATGATGATGATGATTGATGATGATGGTGATGATGATGCTGCTGCTGCTGATGATGATTGATGATGATGATGATGATGATGATGATGATGATGATGACGATGATGATGATGATGATGATGATGATGATGATGATGATGATGATGATGATGATGATGATGATGATGATGATGATGATGATGATGATGATGATGATGATGATGATGATGATGATGAGGAGGAGGAGGAGGAGGAGGAGGAGGAGGAGGATGATGATGATGATGATGATGATGATGATGATGATGATGTGATGATGATGATGATGAATGATGATGAGAGGAGAGAGGAGGAGGAGGAGAGGAGGAGGAGGAGGAGGAGGAGGAGGAGGAGGAGGAGGAGGGGAGGAGGAAGGAGGAGGGAGGAGGAGGAGGAGGAGGAGGAGGAGGAGGAGGTACGACCAGATCGAAACGGGTGCGCAGAGCGAGCGAAAAGAGGGGAAGCGAGACGGACAAAGGCCGAGGGCGCGCAACCCGACGATTAAAGAGAGAACAGCCAGAGACGGAGCCTCGGACTACCGCAGACGCAGCCAGAAACAGGCATCGTCTGTGGGGAAGAGAGGACGGGGCTCGAGGAGGAGGGGAGGAGGGGAGGAGGAGGAGGAGGAGGAGGAGGAGGAGGAGGAGGAGGAGGAGGAGGAGGAGGGGAGGAGGAGGAGGAGGAGGAGGAGGAGGAGGAGGAGGAGGAGGAGGGAGGAGGAGGAGGAGGAGGAGGAGGAGGGAGGAGGAGGAGGAGGAGAGGAGGAGGAGGAGGAGGAGGAGGAGGAGGAGGAGGAGGAGGAGGAGCAGCAGCAGCAGCAGCAGCAGCAGCAGCAGCAGCAGCAGCAGCAGCAGCAGCAGCAGCAGCAGCAGCAGCAGCAGCAGCAGCAGAGGGCTCCTCCTGCTCCTCCCCGCCTCTCGCTTCTCGCCTGTCGCCTCTCGCCGCCCAGCAGGCGCCCCGCCAGCGACTGGAGCGACCGGGGCAGGCCCCGATGGGACAGAAAGTTGCCGCCTGCTGGGGCCTCTGCTTCATGCCCTACTCTTTGTCATTGTTCTACTTTGGACGGCCCTTAAACGAAACGCAACAGGAGGGGAAACAGGAGGGGACCAACGCTCAGCAGCATGCAACCCTGAAAAGACCTGAAAAGGGCAAACATGTCAACAACAGCGGAGGTGTCCAGCATGGGCGTCAGGCAGCGGTGGGTGCTGTACTTCGGAGGGTGAGGGGGGAGCGACAATACCATGATAACCCTTGTCTTGCGGAGGCATCCGCAGAATTGGAGTTACGGGTGTACGAAACTCATTTCCTCCTCCTTCTCCCTCTGTGTCGCCCACACATTTTGAGAAGGCCTTACGGCTGGTGCCGCGACCCAGAAGTTCGACGACGACGACGACCACGACGACCACGACGACGACCACGACGACGACCACGACGAAGACCACCACGACAACGACAACGACGAGCTGATGGCCCTGCCACAAGCTCGGGACATGGGGCGGGCGGTGGAGGGAGGAGGGAGACGAGGAGGAGGAGGAGGAGGATGAGGAGGAGGAGACGGAGACGGAGGCGGAGGAGGAGGAGGTGGAGGACGAGGCGGAGGAGGAGGCGGAGGCGGAGGAGGAGGAGCGTGGAGGAGGAGGAGGAGGAGGAGGAGGAGGAGGAGGAGGAGGAGGAGGAGGAGGAGGAGGAGGAGCCTCCCAGACAAATTACGGTCGGGAACTTCCAGACAGCGTGTCGCGCCGCCGGCTCTGGCCCCTTCGCGCCTCGGCTGCGCGACACGCTATTGTCCACACTTCGCGCTCCTGGGGCACCGCGTGCCGAGCTCTCCCCACTGAGCGGAGAGCGAAGTGAACCCCACCCTCCCCCTCAGAAACCGTGGGGGGTAGGGGTAGGGTTCGCATGTGGCCCCCTAGCTCCTGCAGGGGGTCTGGTCCACCGCAGACTCCGGCCACGGCTGCCTGGGCGTTCGGGGCGGACCCGCCATCGGCGTCGACGGGCTCGCGCTCCAGAGGCAGCAGCGACGCCTGACGCTGGCGGGTCTGGCGCTGGCCGCAGGAGCGGGGCCGACCCAGCTGCGCCTGGCCCGCCGGATGAGCGATTCTTGGGGCAGCTCGCACATCCTTCGAACCCCCTCCCCCCCCGGGAGGCCTCTGCAGCCGAGCGCGCCGCCGCCCGCCAGGGCTTCCTGCGTCCAGCTTCCCGGCCCAGACAAGGGCGCTGAGGGCCTGTGGGCTCAGCGAGTGCTTCTGTAGTCTCCGGCGCAGGCGACCCCATCAGGGCTGCGTGCGGCTGTGGCGCAGTCCTGGACGACCTCCCGGCGGACGGGGCGGTGGCCGAGCGGCGCAAGCCTTGCCGCCGCGACGGCGCCCTGGCCAAGAAATGCCGCGAGGCCAGTGCGATGGCCGAGCGCGACGGCAGCGGGCACGGCGATCGTCGGAGCGCGCCTGCGAGGGAGTGGTCGCGTCAGGCGTCGCCAGCCGATGCACAGGACGTGCCAGGTGACGACGCCGTCGAGGCCGAGCCTGAAGAAAGGCAGAGCCAGGGGAAGCGGCAGCGGTAACGGCAGCGAAGTTCAGCTGCCCGGAGCGCGCGTGCAACCACGCGCTGAGGCGATCATCGCATCCTGCGAGGTCTGCTCCCTCCGTGCTCCTTCCCGCTACCTCGTCAAGGATACCCTGCCGCTTCCCACGGTGGCTGCTGAGAAGCCACCGCCTTGGGTAATTACCCCAGTCGGATGTGTCCTATGAGGACGGAGCCCCCGAGCGCGCCCCGTGGCGCGGGAGCCCTCCACCTCGACGCGCCGCCATCGACCTCGCGCACAGATGGCGACGCGAGGTGTGATCACTGGTGAGCCCCCTTGCGCCGCGCTCTCGAGCGTCGGCTGGCTCCCGCGTGGGCTGCATGTTCATGCTGGAGTCGGCCATTTCTGCACCGCTCTGAGTGTAGGCCGGTGATCGCGGGCAGGGATCTGACTCGATCTCGGACTGCTTGGGTGTTCGGCCAGTCCTGTTTCTCCGTTGGTTTGGTTCCCCCTTTCTTTGTCAGGGATCTCTCCCTGCGCGCGCGCCGGAACCCGTGAGGGGGTCAAGACGCTTGGTGGTGGAAAAGTGCGCATGTGTGCCGCAGAGCCCCTCCTCCTCCTCCTCCTCCTCCTCCTCCTCCTCTTCTTCTTCTTCTTCTTTTTCTTCCTCCTCCTTCTCCTCCTTCTCCTCCTACTCCTCCTACTCCTACTCCTCCTCCTGCCCCCCAGGAATGACTGGGACAGGACCGACCGGTACAGCAAGGGCTACGACAATTATAG
>CAUYUJ010020281.1:132500-137500 GCA_963575745.1 Prorocentrum cordatum
CCTCCTGCCGCTTCCCCCCTCAGCCCTGCCCGTGGTCCCGATGTCCAGTGTCCGCAAGGACGCCGCTTGTCTCAAGTGTTTTTCCCCCAAGCCTCGGCGACGAGCGAGGGGGGGGAAGTGAGAAGGAGAAGGCCCTCTCAGAAGGCGGCGGGACTTCTCAGAAGCCCTCGCGCCTTCTGAGAATTGTTTTGCGTCTTCGGGGAAAGCTTAGAACACTTCTCAGAAGGCCCAAGGACTTCCGAGCCTTCTGTGAAGGCCCGCCCCTTCTCGCTCCCCCCCCCCGCTCGACGCCGAAAACCAGCACTCCTCGCGGCCATGGGTGCTTGATATATCCTCTGGTGTGTTGTCGTCTGATCACAGCGAGAGTTGCCGTGCCGACTCTGCGTGGAAAATCAGGATGCTAGATTCAAGCTGCAAGCCATGAGCCCGCGCGGAAGATGGCATGTGAAATGCAGTTGCACTTGAAATGGGAAACTGTCGAACTGTGCATTGATACGGTGCAAGGACGCCACTTATCTCAAGGCCTTTGACTCGGGTAAGGACCCCCTCGCTGGCGAGGGGGTGGGACCCCCTCTCTCTTCTGATGCCGATTTCTGTTTTCGGCTTCGTCTTCGGCAGCCCTCCCCCTCGAGTTTCATGAGCTTCCTGCTCGGCTCGTCGAGTCGTGCGTTTCTCTGCTTTCCCCGCTTGCCCGCTCCCCCTCTTGTTCCCTGCTCTTGGCGCACTCGGACGTCCTGGTCTGGCTTCCTCGTCCACTCCCTCTGCACTCCTCTCACGCCCCCATCCCCCCTCCTCACCCCCCTCCCGCTCCTCCTTCTCCTTCTCCTCCTCCTCCTCCTCCTCCTCCTCCTTCCTGCTCCTCCTCCTTCCTGCTCCTCCCTCTTCTCTGATCCATCGTTCAAGGCGTTGAATTCTAATCTCGTCGGATGTTTGGCCTGTAGACGCGCACTGCACACCCCTCCCCTCTTTATCATTCGACCTTCCCCTTCTCAACCCGTCCTCCCCGTGCCCCCCCTGCCTCCGCGGGGATGCCGCGGTCCCCGCTGCCCCTGCTGGCCGCTCTGGCCCGCTCATCGCGGAACTCTTGCACATCTGAGCGCCCTCTCCCTCCTCCCCTCGCGCGGCCACCCTCGTCTTCGTCTCTTCCCCTTGCACGCCAGACAATTTGCCTATCGGTTGCCCCGATTAGCCCCGCGCTGGTGCGGACTGCCCCTGCCTCGCCGCCGACTAAAAGAGTCCCCCTCGCCACGCGAATGGACGCGCCTTGGCTGTCCCTCGAAGAAGCAAGACAGGAAGACAGGCACAGTCGGGAACTTCTGAATCGCGTGTCGCTCTGCCGGTTCTGGCCTACCACACTTTGGCGCGACATGCGATCCAGCTCCTGGCCCCCAGGCGTCCACGTCATCTCCTCGCAGGGCATGCCCCTGGGGCCGCCGCCGCGATACGCTAAGCAAAAGTTCGTGTCCGCACGTGAAAGTTAGAAAGCTAGATAGAGGCTGTTGTAGAGGCTTAGAAGAGAGACTTGATCTGATTTTACCAGGGGCTCTTCATTGTCCCACATTGAGGAGTTCCTGCGTTCAATATATTGTGATGCGAGAAAGCGAATCGCCCTGGGAGAAGTCATGTTTAGCCTCCTTGTGGCCTCTGAACCAGCCTCTGTTTAGCTTGTCTGTAGGGGCGGCCCAGAAGGCCTTCCTGGGCCCCCCCCTGCCGAGAGAATCCCAGACCAGCCAAGGTTGCCAGGGGAAGCGCCATAAAGCCATGGAGGCCCCCCTGGGACATTGGAGGGCCCTGCTGGAAGCACCAGGACACTCGTGGCTGCCACAACACGGGCGGGTCCAGTGAGGTCGGCAAATCAAGACGGCAGTTGAGCAGGGAACACGCGCGGCTCGGAAAATTGGGCCAGCAACATGGAAACGGACCGCCGCCCTGCCGACTGTCCACGAACATGCCCCTGCCGATTGTCGTTTCTGCGCTTTGGGGTCGTCGTTGCGTCCCCCTCGGCCTCGTCTTCCTCCTCCTCTCCCTCGTTCCCTCGTCGCCCTCCAAAAAAAACGAAATCCGTCGTGACGCTCGGCGGGTGGAACAAAAAATAAAAAAATGCCCCTGGAAAAGGCATGCAGCATCTCTTTTGTTGCTTTTTGCTCCCCCTTCCTCCCCCCTGGGACCCCCCCCCCATTTCAATGTTGAGCGAGCTGCGACCGATGACAGACAAAGCTGGATCGCGCGGCGCTCCTTCGTGAACGCTGACGCTGAGGGGCGTGGGGGGACGGACCGTGTGCGAGATTTCCAGAGCAAGATGCATCGCGCGTCGCTTTTGCGTGAACGTTGAAATTGAGGGGCGCGGGGCGGGGAGACGGAGCACGCGCGAGATTCGCACGAATTTCCCGGGGGTGCATACTTTTGGAAAAAACATTAACCTTTTCATTTGGTATTCTACCCCTCCAGCCCCCAGCCCCGCCCGATCCCAATCTCGGGTGAGCTACGACCGTCGTCAAAAAAACAATGAATTTCCCAGAGCCCTCGCATAACCTTTGAACTTCAGGGGCGTAGGGAAATGGACCACGCACGAGGGCTTGATTTTTTTCCACAGGAGTCTATGTTCAAGATCACACTGAGGGCAGTGAACAGCTTAATTCTGGCGGCATCCAGACCGTCCAGAGGATGGCGTGTCTGATCTTTTTACTTTTGTAGGGGGTTTTCGCGTTTCTGGTTCTACGGTTCTCTTAGACTGCTACTTGATATGAAGGCTCAGCTTTTCATGGTGTGCGGGCTTATGTGTGTGTATACTTATGTGGATGGTTGCTGGTTTTCTTTTAAAACCGATTCGGTTTTCTACCAGTGTTAGGTTATCTCTGTAGTGTCTTATGTAACGCACGCTTCAGACGGTCTCTTTTTGATGAAGTGTCTACTTGCTTCGTTCCGTTTGGATTGAGCCGTCTGATGAGGAGGCCTCATTGGTTTTCAGTTTTTCCTGCTCCTCCTCATCCTTCATCTTTCGTCTTCTTTCTTGCTTCTCTTCACTTATTCCTGTCGCCATTATCATCATCTTCTCCTTCTTCATCGCATTCCGATTTTCATGAACAGTAGACTCTGATTTTCTCTCGGCGCTACAAGGAGGTGGAAGAGAAGAAGGAAGGAATTTCACCACGTTTGCCCGACTGAGTCCATCTCTGGGTCTCTTCCTTCGAGTTGTCATATACCCTGTTCGATATTCCTCGTTCTTCCTTCTCTCATTTCTCCTCTCGCTTGCCTCCTTCCTTCCACTCCCACGGTTTTCTTTCCTTCTGCATTCGGTCTTAACTGCAGGATTGAGGAGGGAGGGAGGGAGGGAGGGAGGAAGGGAGAGATATACATATTCCGATGCATATATTTCATAGGGCCGCTGATCCCGGAAAGAGTGCACCCCCCCTGACCCCCCCCAAACGAATTTCGAGTCCTCGGGCCTGTCTTGCGCCACTCTGCGGCTATCCTAGGGTCATCTTGACGCCCCCCGAGCCAACTGGAAGCCAAAAAGCAAAAAAGGCTGAAAACATTGCTTTTCTAAAGGGTTTTCTCTGATTTTCCGACTCTCCGGGCCCTGTTGGGCCAGCCTTGGGCCTCTTCGGGGCTCGTTTGGGGACTCATTTGGAGCCGTCTTGGGGCTATCTCGACGCCTCAAGAGCCAATCGTAAGCGAAATGCGAGACGGCCAAACACATTAACTCCCCCATGAGTTTTCATTGATTTTCACTTCTTTGGGCCTTCTTCGGCCAGCCTTGGGCCTCTTTGGGGCTCGTCTGGGGACTCATGTGGAGCCGTCCTGGGGCTATCTTGACGCCTCCCGAACCGATCGTAAGCGAAAAGGCGAGAAGGCCAAAAAGATCGATTTCCTCATTGGTTTTCACTGATTTTCACTTCTTTGGGCCTTCTTCGGCCAGCCGTGGGCCTCTGTGGGCCTCGGCTTGCGCCTCTCTGGAGCCATCCTTGGGCTATCTGGACGCCCCCCGAGCCGATCGGAAGCGAAAAGGCGAGAAGGCCGAAAACAATGCTTTTCCAATGGTTTTAAAATTAACTTTCAAACCTCCGGGCCCTCCAGAGCCAGTCTGTGCCCTCTGGGGCTCGTCTGGGGACTCATGTGGAGCGGTCCTGGGCCTATCTTGATGCCTCAAGAGCCAATCTGAAGCGACAAGGTAAGAAGACACAAAAAACTGATTTTCCAGTGGATTTTCACACATTGTTCATTCTTTGGGCCCTCTTCGGCCAGCCTTGGGCCTCTGTTGGGCCTCGGCTTGCGCCTCTCTGAGGCTATCCTGGGGTCATCTTGACGCCTCTCGAGCTAACCAGAAGCGAAAACGCGAAAAGGCCGAAAACATTGCTTTTCTATAGGGTTTTCTCTGATTTTCCGACTCTTCGGGCCCTGCAGCGCGCATGCCGAAAATAGCAAAGAGGAGGAGGAGGAGGGGGTAGATGAGAAGGAGGAGGAGAAGGAGGAGGAGGAGGAGGAAAAGGAGGAGGAATTCGAGGAAGAGGGGGAGAGACGGGAAAGAGGATGAGGATAAAGCGAGAGAAAGAGGATGAGGAAAAGGAGGAGAAGGAGAAAGAGGAGGAGGATGCCCTGCTTCATGCTAGCCCAACCACTCGCCTGAGACATATTCGCGCCTCTGGGCCACGAAACGTCCTGAGCTGGCCTCAGCTGGTGTTGTCTGGTCGCTCCCGCTTAGGAACTCCTCGCCCATTCCGACTTGGCGGTGCCCCGCCCCATGTCCACGCGTATGCACGCCGCCTGCATTCGAAACTACAAGGAACAAGGTGCATGGCGCGGAGCGCTAATGCAGTATTGTATATGTATATATATATATATGTATATAGATGTATGTATGTTTGGATGGATGGATGGATGTGTGCATGTATGTATGTGTGTATGTATGTGTGTGTGTGTGTGTATGTCTGCCTATCTGTCTGTCTGTCTGTCTGTATGCATGTGTGTGTGTGTGTCTGTCTGTCTGTCTGTATGCATGC
>CAUYUJ010020281.1:142500-155000 GCA_963575745.1 Prorocentrum cordatum
TGTGGTGAGTCGGTGGGGATTGGGGGTCACCCCACGGTTTTGGGACTCGGGTCCCTCTCCGAGGATGTCTCGGGCGACAGGGACCTCCAGGGTCCCAAGACCGTGCGGTGACGAACCGTGCGGTGAGGTCTCTTGGGGTTCCGAGGTCACCGCATGGTCTGTCACCACACGGTTTTGGGATCCCCGGGCTCTTCCCTGAGATCCGGCTTTGCAAACAAAAACGCAATTTCGCAGCAAAGTCACGCCCGGAGCCCCAGGCCCCATGGTTTTGAACCACTTTCCGAGCCGGGTCGATCTGCGAGGGCCCCAGGGCCCGGAAGCGAGGGCACACGCCCGCTGTGAAGAGTCTGCCACGCCATGGATCTCAGGCTCCGTCCGCTATGCCACCTCCGGAAAAAGCACAGCCCCCGCCCCCGCCAGGAGCTCGCGGGACGGCGGGAGGGCGCCGTGGCAGGCGACGCGGCAGGCGCTGCCCGCGCCCGCCAGGGACCAGGACAGCCGGCCGGCGCTGGAGCGGGTGCGCGGCTCAGCGGCGGCGCGGCGCCGTGGGGTGCGCTCCTCGGCGGGTCAACAAAAGTTATTTTTCAGTAACAAGAGTGCAACAACAACGCTCCCATCCGATACCTCCCCCTGTCTTGCTCAGGCCCGCCTCGGGGGGCCTAATGAAGGGTCCGAAAGAGCGAAATGAACTGCGGCCCTTCCCGACGGGATGCGTGGTCCTCTTGGCCTCTCCTCCTCTTCCTCATCCTCTCTCCTCTTCTCTCGTCCTTCTCTTCCTCCTTCTCGAAAGCCTCGTCCTCCCTGCCTTTTCCTTCTCTTTCGTCTTTCTGCGCAGCTTCGGGCCTTGCGTGGACCGTGGAAGGCGTGGAGGGATGATCAAGGCGGGTTCATCGTCAGGCTGACTGGGCGTGGGGACCGCCGCTATGACAGTCTGCATGGGTTTCGCTCCCCAGTGTGGCTGCTCGCGCAAGGACGCTTGGATATCGCGTAAGCCGTGGGAGCGACGACGACGACGACCACGACGACGACGACGCCGACGACGACGACGACGCCGACGACGCCGACGCCGACGCCGACGCCGACGCCGACGACGACGACGACGACGACGACGACGACGACGACGACGACGACGACGCCGACGACGACGACGACGCCGACGACGACGACGACGACGACGACGACGACCACCACCACCACCACCACCACCACACCACCACCACAACCACTATCACCACCACCACCACCACGACGACGACGACGACGGCGGCGCGACGACGACGACGCCGACGACGACGACGACCACCACCACCACCACCACCACCACCACCCACCACCACCACCACAACCACTATCACCACCACCACCACGACGACGACGACGCCGACGCCGACGACGACGACGACGACGCCGACGACGACGACGACGACGACGACGACGACGACGACGACGACGCCGACGACGCCGACGACGACGACGACGACGACGACGACGAGGACGGCAGCGGCGGCGGCGCGTGCGCGGGCGCGCCCGCCGCGCGGGCTGAGGCCCGCCCGCGGCCCCGTGAGAACGAGCGCGAGCGCCCGGACATCCCCAGGGCCACCCCGGCGAGGGGCAGCGAAGGCGGGGGCGAAGGGGGGGGGCCGCGCGCCACCCGCATGGAGCGCAGGAGGAGGAGGAGGAGGAGGGGGAGGAGGAGGAGGAGGAGGAGGAGGAGGAGGAGGAGGAGGAGGAGGAGGAGGAGGAGGAGGAAGGAGGAGGAGGAGGAGGCGGAGGAGGAGCAGGAGGAGGAGGAGGAGGAGGCGGGAACATGCAGTGGAGGCGAAACGAGTGATCACGCCCGCGTGAAGCGCGCGGCCCCCCACGGGGCGGCACCTCGAGGGCCTCGCGCAGCTGGCGCACGGCCAACGCCAGCGGCAGCGGCAGGGCCTCGGTCTTGTCCGCGGCGTCGAGGAAGCCGAGCGTCGAGAAGACGAAAATGAACACCACCATGCCGAGCGGCCCGAATAGCTCCGCGCGACCGCACTCCGCGGTCGTCACTGCTGCTTGCAGAACGCGTCGTCCGAGGAAGGGCCGATGCCGCGCAGGCCGCCTGGGGCTCTCTTGGGCCATCTTGGGGTCATCTTGAAGCCTCAAAAGGCCCATCGGAAGCGAAAAGGCGAGGAGGCAATAATAACTATTTTCGCTTAGGTTTGGGAATGTTTTTGGTCTCTTGGGAGGGTCCTTCGAGGGCTCCGAGAGCACCTACAACCGCCTTGGGGGCGTCTTGGAGCCTCTCGGAGATATGTGGATGGCTATCGTGAACCATGTTCGGCTATCTTGAGCCATCTTGGAGGCCATCTTGGGCTATCTTGGGCCCTCTTGGGGCCATCTTGGGCCGTCTTGGGCGCTTTAACCCCTCGCCTCCCCCTCCCTCCAGACCCAGGGAGGTGGGGGGGGGGAGAGGGCCCCAGGCGTGCTCCGTTCCCTTGTCTTGGTCTCCTTGCTGTCCGGGTTCCCTGGCCTTGCTCCTTGGGCTCACCGGTACGTGCTCGGTTCCCCGGTCTCGTTGCCTGCCTCCCTGTCTCAGAGGTTCCGAGCAATGCGAAGCAATGCCAAGCACGTAATGCCAAGCGGTGCGACGTAATGCCAAACGATGCCAAGCCATGCAAAGCGCTGCCAAACAATGCTTCGCATTGCATTGCTTTGCGTTCCTCAGAACTGCTTTGAAGTGCTTCGGGAGAAAGAAGGGCCGTAATTGGAGTCGCGACTGCTTCATTTGAAAACTACGCCCCTCCATCCTTGAACCCGTTGTACATGTCAAGCTTTAGGATCAGAAGTTGTCGGGAAATTGTGGGCAAAACATCCAGCCGCCCTACCGAGACGACCGAGCGTTAGACATGCAGGATTTGTTTATACACACGAAAAAGGGATGGAGGAGGAGGAGGAGGAGGAGAATTCGGGGTGTAATTCGCGGTGTGTGCGGAGCTGGGGACTAGCCTCATTCGTGATTCGAGGCATGATGCGAGCTCCAGCCCACTAAGGGCCAAGGCCCGGCTGACGCGACAAGAAACTTGGCGGAAACATTCGGTATCGCAGACTTTCCTGGTGGCGTCCCACCCGCCCCTGCCAGATTCAGGTGTAAACCCGTGGGCAAGTCAGACTGGACTCGAGTGGACCTCCTGGAGGCCGTTGTCGAGAAAGTCGCGAAGGGGCACTGCCTCACAGAGCACCTTGCGTCGCCTCTGGCTGGGATCGGGTGTTCGTAGAGTTGGACCCGTCTCCAATTGTTCTGGGTGTGCGGACTCGCGAAGCCATTCTTTTACAACGCTTAGCCGAGTGAGCCATGCGAGCGCCTTGAGTGATGCATCCGCAGCAGGCGCACGGCAGCACATGTTCTGTACACTGCCACCTGGTGCAGGCAAGACCAAAGCTATCGTTGCCCTGGCCGACCTAGAGTGGAGGGTTTCTCCGAAGGGCTTAGGCGACCCGTCCTCCTCCTCCTCCTCGGCCATTTTGGCTCAAGCGGCCGATTTCCGGGACTAGCAGCAGTTCCGTCCGTATGGTGAATGTACGCCAGCAAGATTCGCAAAGCAAGTGAGATCGCAGCAGACCTCGCCCCCGAGTTTGAACTTGAGACGGCCGCCATGGACGCTGCACAGTTGGAGTCTCTACTGGCCAGATGTGCTGACAAGGCTGCCGATCTTTCCTACGACCGCCTGGCCCATAAGTTCGACGAGTTGGAGATGAAGCTCGGTAAGAGAGTGGATGAGAAGTGCGATGCGATGGAAAAGCGATTCGATGCGAAGACCGAGCAGGTGAGGAAGCTTGCCGTGTCGGGAGCCTTGTCTAACGGGTCCACCGCTGCTCCCAAGGGTGCCGGATTGAACCCGTACAGCTACGGTTGGCAGGTCTCCACGCACGAGGGCATCGTAGGGTTCAAGAATTGGGTCTCAGACTGGGAGGACCTTGACGCCACCATCATAACCCAGGCGGAGGCCACGAATTTCCTCAACGGTGTGTTTGCCGCGATCTCCCAAGAGTCCAAGCGTTGCGTGGATGAGACCGCTACCCTGGACAGGGTGCCGACACGCTTGCTCCATACCAAGCTGTTCATGGTGATGAAGTCTACGGCCACGAAGGTGGATTTGTGGAAGGTTCAGAAAGATTGTGCGCGTGTGCTCTGTCCTGGTGCTCTAGTGAACGGCAGGGTGGTCAAGTGCACGGTCACCCCTTCGGCCGAGGCGAAGCCGCTGACCATGCAGGCTTGCAAGTTCTACGACTACCTCGGGCGTCAGGGCAAGAGCAAGGACGAGTTAAACCTGCAGTGTCAGATCAGTGCGGGCAGGCTCGTGGTGAGGTACGGTGCGCTGGCTTGAACACCATTCAGGATCGCCCAGTTCTCAGTGTCAGATGGCTGGAAGATCTTCCCCGGCAGCTAGCCGACGGCGTTCGCTGGTATTGCAGTGGATGACGCCTACCGATCCCTCTCGTCGTGACCCGTGAGAGGGGCCCTTTGGGGCATATGCATGTTTCACGAAGTAAGAATTTACAAGTCTTGTCTTGGAATGTTCGTCGCATCGATGCGCACTCTGTTGGGGGTCTTCTTGGGTGGGTTTCGACGCGCTGTGGTGCAGGCTGCGTTGTTCTGCTGCAAGAGGACAGCTCTGGGCCGAGTGATCCCTATGTTGCAGGATGGGTCATGAGACATGATCCTGGTCACTTGACGGCTGTCGCCTGGTCGTCTCCCTTGTCGTCGAATTCAGGAGCTACCCAGAGTAAATTACATGCCGCGGGCGTTATCTTCGGCAACGTCTGCATCGTGAGCTGCTATCTGCCCGATTCTTGAAGTAAGTCTTTTGATCAGTTTAAAGATGCGATCGAGGAGGTCCATCGCATTCGCTTATGGAGCCAGAAATTTGGTTGCAAGCATCTGGTGGTTGGATTACAACACCCAGCTTCCTCCGAACACCCCTCGCGTAACAGGTCCCTGCAGTCCAGCTTCCTTTACACTTGCGTCCGAGGGCCGCGAGAAGCAGGAATGCCTGATCTGCGCCATGTTGTCCTGGGGAATCAAGGCTGCCATTACTTTTACGCATGAGGTATCCACTGCGACTCCATGATTGATTTCACTGTGGTCCCAGGATTTCATTGTGGTCCATGGTGGATTTCATTGCACCCTGCGACGGCTTGGCCGCAGGATTGCCCGTGCAGGCTGGGCCCCTGAGTCGGCTGAGTCTACGCGTGCTGATCGGGGGGTGGGGTGGTGTGTGTGTGTGTGTGTGTGTGTGTGTGTGTGTGTGTGTGTGTGTGTGTGTGTGTGTGTGTGTGTGTGCGTGCGTGTGTGTGTGTGTGGTGTGTGTGTGTGTGTGGGGGGGGGGTCTTGAATGATTCGGAAGGGTTGGACGAGGGGGGGGGGGGGCATGTGGTGTTGGATCGATTGGGGAAGTGCATGGTGGGTGGGGGTGGGTGGGGGGGGGGGTGGGGGGTGGGTGGGTGGGTGGGTGGGGGTGTGGTGGGTGGGTGGGTGGGTGGGGGGGGGGGGGGTGGGGGGGGGGGTGGGGGGGGCTTACCAGTGTCGAACATTTAATTCGAGGTGAGCTTCTATGGGGGGTTTGCTCCAAACCTGAGAGTCTCGCGCAGCTGGCTGGGCAGATTCAATCGATCCCGAAAGGCGACCCTGGGGGGGGGGGGGGGGGGGGGGGGGGGGGCCTAGGAGGCGCGAGGTCCGCGAGAGGAGGTTTTGGGGGAGGAAAAGGTGGGAAGTTCAACGTCCGTCTGGAAGGAGGCGCCGAGAGGATGGGCGTCATGCCGTGGGGAGGGAGTTGGTGGGCGTCAACGGCCAGGTGGTGGAAGGGGGCGCCGAGATGGGGCACTGTTGTGGAATCGTATTGCAAGGATCTGTACTTCGATCCTGATGAGACGGGTGAAGTGCAGCTGGTCCGGGCACAGCAACTCTGGGATCGTGGAGGTAGGCGGGCTGTTCGAGACTTTAGTGTCCATCGCGTTCTTCAAGCGCGTAGTCGCCTTAGTGCTGGCAAAGCAAGTGGCAGTGACGGAGTAGTCTCGGAAGTTATCCCGACCCTCGGAGTCGAAACCGTATGCCTGCTGTGCGAGCGTTTCGCTTCCCGTCTCTGTTCGCGGGGTGGTCCTGTGGAGTCCTGGAAATCCATCGTCCTGTCGTTCCTCGCGGAAGAACCTGCTGCCAGAGGCATCTCTAAGCACATTCGAGGAATCTCGCTGATGCCAGTAATTCTGAAGTGGTATATTTCTTAGCCCACCGTACTTATGCAAGGGCTGCCGAGGGGCCCCGCAGTCCAGCATCTGCGCGTCATGGGCTTCGAGCCCCACGCGTCGTGCACCCGGGTGACTGGTCTAGCCTCTACTCCCCCAGTCAAGGCGCGCGAGTGGCCGAGGGAATGCCCGTTTATGATCTTGATGTTCATTGGGGGCGATTTCCAGGCTTCGGACAACCTGAGGGGAAGAGTAGTGGCACAGTGTTTTTTTCCAAACGCCAGGTGCCTGGGGGCGACTTGGGCGCGGCGCTGCTGCGAGAAAATGTTAGCTGTCACCTGGGAGTTATTCTTGAAGGAGTACCTGCCCCCGAAGCTGTGGCTCGCTTTAAATATGAGCGGCAAGGGTCGACGGATGCCCTTATGAAGTGGGGCGTGTTTGTTTGCGTTTTTTTTTTTTGTTTTTTTTTTTTTTTTTGTTTTCTCCTTTTCCTCCCCTTTTGTGGTGGTGGTGGTGGTGTGGGTGTGGGTGGGGGTGGGGGGTGGGGGGGGGGGCGAGAGGGGCCGCCGCGCATCTCGGGGGGTGCGAGCTCGGCGTCATCGCAAACGGGCATCGGTGTATTAATATATTGCGGTGTGAAACATATACCTATCGGGAACAACGATCTCCCAGGCCAAATATAAGGTGCAGCTGTTCACAGGGGCGATTGCAAGGTGCAGATTGTGCTGGGAGCCGAGCCCCCTGAAGTTCCTCACCTCTTTGGAACCGGCTGGGCAGTCGTTCCAGATCCTGGCTCCTGGCCCGCGTCTGTCTCCTCCTACTGCGGTCGCTCTTGAGGTCGACCGTTGCGCGGGCAGCTTGGAGCTGGGCAGTGCGATCGTGGAAAAGGCAGATTCTTGGCCAGATGTTCGGGGGAGGGTAGAAAGGTCGAAGGCGGCTTCCTGAGGTGAACGCGTTTTCTCGGTCCAAGCTGTTCCCGATAGCTGAACGTATGCGTAGCCTTGCGGAGTGCATTGCTCCCGCCATGTGCTATGGCTGCGAGACCTGGGCCATGGCGCAGGGCGCGCTCGCGCATCTAGCTGAGGCCGAAGGAGGGGTCTTGGGCAAGGCGAGGCGCGCCAGGAAGCGGAGAAAGGGTGTGGGGGGGTGT
This sequence comes from Prorocentrum cordatum, assembly GCA_963575745.1. Taxonomy (NCBI): domain Eukaryota; class Dinophyceae; order Prorocentrales; family Prorocentraceae; genus Prorocentrum; species Prorocentrum cordatum. The sequence continues at coordinate 149,861 of CAUYUJ010020281.1, forward strand.
AGCGCAGTATATGCAGGCCGCTACGCGTAGCATACGCAAGCTTTACGTCAAGCGCCGGCATCTTCTTGTGCGCGAGCGTGAACATCAGCGGCGCCACATACTTGCAGGCAAGACTTTAAACGTCGTGGGTCTGGCGCCATCCATCACTCCGCAGGGGTCCTTGTCGGTGCCTGCGCACGCAGAGATTGCGCGCCTCCCTGGCGGCTGCGTGGGGGCCGCGCAGTTCCTAGGCGATGCGTGCGAATGCATGTGCGAAGATCAGTGGCGTAATCTCAAAGCCAAACAGATGAAGAGGAAGAGGGGGAGGGTTCGTCTCGAGAAGAAGTCGTTCGCCACAGTCGCGCGAGAGGAAGGGCAGTGGCAGCGCCTTGCTGGATGACATCGAACGCCGCTTTTTTGTGTTATTATCATACTTCGGACCTGCTTGGAGGGAAGGTGCTATATATGTTGAGAGTTGGAAGGAGGTGGAGGAGGAGTTTATCGCGGGTATCCTGCAGCGAGGAGGTGGAGGAGGAGTTTATCGCGGGTATCCTGCGAGCGAGCGCCCCCCCCCCCCCCCCCGGGGGACTCGGATTAAAACGTTGCGAGCTGCTGCCGCGAGAGACGTCGCATCGCGTGGCCTGAGCGAGCGTCGAGCTCGAGTGGTGTCGCCTCGTCTCCTGCGTTGCCGAACTGTAATGACTGGGGCGAAGCTTTTCATCGACGTCGGGGGGGGGTTCTTGGGCGGCGGCGCTGTTTCAACCCTCATCTGCTTGCTCCTCTCAGAAGAGTTTGAATTCGCCAGCGCGATATCTGTCGGGAAGGATGCGCGCCTGTCGAGCGGGTGGGGTGGGTGGGTGGGGTGGGTGGGGGGGGGGGGGGGGGCGCCTTGAGGCATGTGTATCGAGAGTGCAACCGAGAAACTGACGAATGCACCGCGACCGCGTTATCCTTGGAGTCTGCTCGTGGCGAGAACTATCCATCTCCTGCGTGGGCCAGGCTGCATGGCACGTCTTGTTGTTTGCAGTGTTCGTTTGATGGGGGGAAGCGTGATGGTGGAGCGGGGGCTGGGTGGGCGATCTTTTGGGAGGGCGATCTTTTGGGGGAACTTGGAGTCTGCAGAGAAATCGGTTTGGAGGAGGAGGGGCGTACCCTTGGACCCGAAGTGCTCGACTGCGACGGCTGAGCTCGCAGGCGCGGCTGACTCGTGCGAATTTCTTGGTAGTATTGCTAGTGTGAATTGCGCGGGGGAGATGGGCGGGGTTGTTCCGAGTGAAGGCGGGGATGAGAGGGGGCCTAAGCGTAGGCGCCTGCAGCTCGACCGCCTGAGAGAGTAGCTTCTGTTCTGTGCTGCTGCTGCTGCTGCCTGCCACCCGCCTTTGGCCTCGATCGTTGACCGTTACATGTGATGGCGAGAGGGTCCCCTCTCAGCGAGCCGCGATTCGCCGAATCGCCTCCTCCTCCCCTCCTTCCTTCCCTCCTCGTGTCGCCTATGGCCCCAGGGGAAACCGTCCAACCTAGAGATGCAATGCTGACCACTGGGCAGACGGGGGCAGTTGACGCCATGGCTGGCTCTCGTGGCGCCGCCTGCAATGCTGCCCAGCACGTGGGGCGCGAGGAGGACTGCCACGATCTGGAGTCCCGGCGCTCCACCTTGTGCCCGCGCCCGGCGCGCGCTGACACAACGATCTGCGACGAGTCCCGGGCCCCGACGCCAGTCCGCAAGTATCTGGCCGCGTACGGTCCCAGTGCTTGCTTGGAGTCGGGCATGTCCCTCTACGGGAGGGGTGTTCGGGAATAGTAGAACATAGCCAGATGACGATGTTTCGTTTATTCTTATTGTGCCTGTTTTTTTGTTGTGTGTGTTTTTCATGATGGTTTAACAGTTCAGTTTGTCTCTTCAAAAATCTGCCTGTAGGAGGCCATGCCCGACCTAGTTCTTGTTTCCCGAGGGCATCTCATAGAATACACTAAGCGAGGGGGCCCACGGCCCACCGGCGATTTTCGGATCGTGGGTTCGGGCAGCGCCGTCAGCTCTGCCGGAGAAGCTCCTACACACTTCCTCGGCGCCGTAGAGGCCAAACTCTAGAGTTCAGATGCGCACGTTCGAACAAGAGAAAATCGCAATACACATAAACTGCTGGCGCTCCGCGCGGATTTCGTGGGTCCGCGCTGGGCCCCCCCCCGGCGGCGCCTCTAGCGCCGCCCCTGGCGCGCTCCGCGCGCAGGGGAGGGGGGCCCAGCGCGGATCCAAGAAATCCGCGCGGAGCGCCAACAAATTATGTTTATGGCGTTTTTGCAGGAAACAAGGTATATATCAGTGATTTGAGTGAGGATTGTTGCGCATGCGCTGTTGTGACATTTTGTGTACTGTGGAGAGCCAGTTCTGGCTCAGATCATGCTGAGGTGGAAAAAGGATTTCACCAGCCCTGTCGGGCAGGTCCGTGGACCCCAGCTCCGCTACATAAGTTATCAAGATAACATTTCAGTACTTGCATGGTAGCGCGATTGGTTTCTGTTCTTCTCGCGATGGCTGGTCTTGTGGACACACGCCTGCTGGGACGACCAAATAAGTATTCTGGTAACCGCGATGAGTTCCCGACCTTCAGATATCAGCTGATTAGCTACCTGGGCGCGATCGACCCGAGGTTGGCACAAGCAGTTACGACAGCAGCTACACATGGCAGTGTCATCACGCTTTCGGAGATGGGTGATGACAACAAGCAGTTCTCAGCGACGATGGGATACATTCTATCACAGCTACTTGGCGGCAGCGCGTTGACCTTGGTGATGAATTGTGAGCCAGGCAACGGCCTGGAGCAGTGGCGACGACTTTGTCTACGCGAGGATGCGGCCACTGGCTCCAACAAGGTAACGCAACTGCAGCTTCTAGTGAACACAGAGTTTTCAGGCAAGTGGGAGACATACGTCGAGGAGCTCGCGAAGTTTCTACTGGACATGAATCGATATCAAGAGAAGTTTTCAGAAGTGATCTCAGACACCCTCGTCCAAGCCTTGATCAAGAAGAACACGCCCGAGCCACTAAAGACCCAGGTGATGATGCAGACCTTCACGAACCACCAGATCCTACGGGAGACTTGCGAGGCCTTCGCTCAGCAGATGATGCAGCGCGACCCGAGGGTGACCAAGAAGAAGTTCGACCCGAACGCCATGGACGTAGACGCTTTCGACAAGGGCGGCAAGGGCGATTCCAAGGGCAAGGGCTTCGGCGGCAAGTCAGACCAGAAGGGCAGCGGTGGCAAGTCGAGCGGTCAAAGGAGCGCTTGGCAGAGTTCGGGCAGCAAAGGTGGCAAGGGCGATGGCAAGAACAAGATGAAGGGCAAGAAGGGCGAGATGAAGCTCTTCGACGGATGGTGCTCGAATCCCCACTGCGGCAAGTACGGGCACAAGATCGCGGACTGCAGGAAGTACGGCGGTGGCGCTTACCAGCCTGGAGGAGGTCAGCGATCCGTTTCTGAGGTCCAGCCAGGACTTCAGCCAGCTCCAGGATCGGGCTCAGCAAGTACGGTCCATCCAGGAGATTCAGCGTCACAGACACGAGTATGTGGGACTGGACGCGTACAGGCAGCAGTACTGCCAGACGACGAAGGGGGTTGGATTTTTGCGTTCACGGACGACACTGACGGGGATGAATGCGAGATGCTCGTGGATAGTGGAGCGCACACTCATGTTGTACCAAAGGCTATGACGGAGAAGTGCAAGCTCACAGGCGAGCCAGGTCAGTCTCTGCGATCCATTACTGGTAAGGGTATTCGGACTTGGGATAAGCGGACGTTGACGGGTGAGGTCTTCGATTCGAATACGTCGATTCCTGCGAAGCTAGACGTCACGCCAGCTGAAGTTCGTAGAGGTGCCCTTTCAGTTGCAGAGATGAATGATGCAGGTTATTCGGTACACTTTGATCCTGACGGAGCCAAGATGTTCAAAAGCAACAAGAATGTGCAGCACGAGTTAGATAAGGCGATCGAGTCGACAGTGACTTTGCGGTTGCGACGGAAGGTGAATGCATTTCTTCTTCCCATGAAGTTCAAGGATCCGACAGGCTACGAGTCCATCATCGGCGATGTCGAGGACAACCCTGAGAAGGACGACGAGCAGATGAAGGAGGAGCCTATCGTGACGCAGCCTGTGGAGGTGCAGGCTGACAGTGGAGCGGCTAGTTCACGTGATGGCCCACGTGGTGTCGCAGAAGAAGTTCCAGATCAGACGGGGACGCCCGTCGCACCCGGGCTCAAGAGACCAGCTCGGATGTCAGGAGAACATGTCAGAGCGCACATTCGGAGAGGTCACATTCCTTTCGAAGCTTGGTGTCAGGAGTGCATGATGGGACGAGGGCAAGAAGACCCTCATCGCGCGAGAGATCCAAACGCATCGGCTACTCCAGTTGTATCATTCGACTATGGGTTTCTCAGTCTCGGTGAAGACGGATCAGGTCAGCGTCTTACCCTGGCCGTCGGCAAGGACAGAAGGACAGGCTACCTCATGGGAGTTGTCGTGGAAGCTAAAGGCAGTCAGAGCTACGCCATAGCGGCCATCAGCGAGTACCTGGACGAGCTGGGCTACATGAGCATGGAAGTTCAGTTAGACGGAGAACCAGCACTGGAGGCACTCCTGAATGGAGTGATTTCGGAGCGTATCAAGAAGCTCGGCAAAGAGGCAGCTGAAGCTCAACTTCGAGTACGGTTGGTTCCAAAAGGAAGCCACGCTTCTCAAGGTGGAGTTGAGAGTGGAGTCAAGTCGGTTGCAGGTCTTGCTAGGACTGGGCGTTTGGCTCTGGAGAAGCGTTACAACATGAAGTTCACTGAGGATGTACCTATCATACCTTGGATGATTCGACATCAGATATTCTGCCACAACAGGTGCCAGCGGAGGAGGGGCAGCGGTCGCACACCTTTCGAGGAGCTCAGGTTGGCACCGTACACTTCACCCATGCTGGAGTTCGGAGAGACAGTGATCGGCAAGGAGCACACGGAGCTGCAGGACAAGCTGGGTACAGCCTGGTGCAAGGGACTGTGGCTAGGACGCAGCTCGAAGAGTGATGCTCATCTTATCGGTACGGCGACGGGGGTAGTTCAGGCCAGGACAGTGAAGCAGCTGACGACTGAGGAGAGTTTCGACATGGAGATGCTCAAAGCCATGC
>CAUYUJ010020281.1:160000-200000 GCA_963575745.1 Prorocentrum cordatum
ATCTCGGTCGATGGAACTGCCTCGTTGGAAGACAACCGTTGGAAGATCCTGAAGCACGCCAAAACATTGTTCTCGGGATCTCAATGCCACGTATCAATATGACGTATTGGCGATCCGGAATCGTGCCATCATTATGTTTTCTTTCATTTCAACTCCGCGAATCAACATAACTGTTGCACCCGCGTAATCCTGATTTTTTTCCAAACACCATGTTTGTTACGGTGATCATGGGGATCCGTGAAGCTCTTGCAATGTGTTAAACGAATGTGCGCGGCGCTAGGGCGAGAGTCACAATTTGAAAATGAACCGCGATCAATCCGTGAAGCTCTTGCAATCAAACAAACGCATGTGCGCGGCGTTATAGCGAGAGCCACATGTTGAAAAGTAGCCGCCCTCAATCCGTGAAAATCTTGCACTTTTTAATGTGCGCGGCGCTAAGGCGAGAGCCGCATTTTGAAAACCACCCGCCCTCAAGTCGTGGAGCTCTTGCATTCTTTGTAGGAAGAATGTGCGCGGCGCTAAGGCGAAAGCCACATTTTGAAAAGGAACCGCCCTCCATCCGTGAATCCCTTGCATAAAAAGAACGATTGTGCGCGGCGCTAAGGCGAAAACCACATGTTGAAAACGACCCACCCTCAATCCGTCAAGCTCTTGCAAACGTTTAAAACGAATGTGCGCGGCGCCAAGGCGAGAGCCACATTTTGAAAACCATCGGCCCTCCCTCTGTGAAGCTGTTGCCACTATTTAAGCTTCAGAGTCATAAGCTGTGGGAAGTCTCAGGCGCAACGCCCGACCCGCCCTAAAAACTGGCCTCGGGTGTTACAGGGAGGAGCTATCTAGAAGGAAAAGGAATGGAGGCGGAGGAGGATGAGGAGGAGGAGAAGAAGGAGGAGGAGGAGGAGGAGGAGGAGGAGAGGAGGAGGAGGAGGAGGAGGAGGAGGGGAGGAGGAGGAGGAGGAGGAGGAGGAGGAGGAGGAGGGGAGGAGGAGGAGGAGGAGGAGGAGGAGAACGAGTTGGAGGAGGGGGAGGGGGAGGAGGGAAAGGAGGGCGAGGAGGGCGAGGAGGGGGTTGATGACGAGGAGGAGGAGCAGGAGGAGGAAGAGGAGGCGGAATAGGAGGAGGAGGAGGAGGAGGAGGAGGAGGAGGAGGAGGAGGAGGAGGAGGAGGAGGAGGAGGAGGAGGAGGAGGAGGAGAGGAGGAGGAGGAGGAGGAGAGAGGAGGAGGAGGAGGAGGAGGAGGATGAGGAGAGGAGGAGGATGAGGAGGAGGAGGAGGGGCAGGATGGGGAGGAGGGGAGGAGGGGGGAGGAGGAGGAGGAGGAGGAGGAGGAGGAGGAGGGAGGAGGAGGAGGAGGAGGAGGAGGAGGAGGAGGAGGAGGAGGAGGAGAGGAGGAGGGGGAGGAGGGGGAGGAGGAGGAGGAGGAGGAGGAGGAGGAGGAGGAGGAGGAGGAGGAGGAGGAGGGGGAGGAGGAGGAGGAGGAGGAGGAGGAGGAGGAGGAGGAGGAGGAGGAGGAGGGGGAGGAGGAGGAGGAGGAGGGGCGAGGAGCTCCACGGTTGGCAGCTACCCTTCGTGACAGGAGGGGGTTTCAACACATCACCGAAGCTGCTAGCGGACACGGGTTGGGTGGACAAGATTGGGGGCACAATCTTCCACACCTCTGAGCCTACGTGTCGTAAATCGTCGACCTCTTGGACCACCATCGACTTTTTCGTCATCTCGAAGTCGCTCGGGCCCTTGTTCGACGCTGTGTCGCTAAACAAACGTGGAACTACTGCCCCGCACTGGCCCGTCACGCTGGACCTCTCAGGTGCCCCCAGAGAGCTCAAGACCAGGGTCCTTGTAGGTCCGAAGGTTTTCCCTCGTGAAGCCCCTCTCGGTCCGCGACCTCCACCTCCAGATTGGTCTGAATGTTTAGCTCAGCTCGAGGCGCGCGGCGACCAGGCAGCTCTGGACAGGGGCTACGCTAGGTTTTGCAAGCTTTTCGAGGATGAGATGATCGGTATCCACGGCATTGACAAGAGTGATGCGCACAAGTATCGCGGTCGGGCCAAAGGAATGAAGACCAAAATCTATCCAGCTGTTTCAGTCTCGGGCGGTGCGTACCCTGTGTCTTCGGCCAAAGGGAGAGCTTGGAGGAAGTGGTCCATCCACATTCAGGAGCTTAGCTACCTCGTCAGGAAAGGAGTGCCTTTGGACCGACCAGATGCCAGATCAGTTTTTCTCCATGTGCTACAAGGGCCTGCAGCGCTCCGTGCCGACCCTTTTTGGCAAGAGTGCGCAGTCTCTGAGACGGACCTGTTTTGCCTCGACTTCTGTGGCCTCGTGCAGTTGTGCGCCAAGGCCAAGCGTAATGCAGAGCGTCTTGAGAAGCAGTTTCATTCGGATCGGGGCAAGGCCTGGAGATCTTGGGTCCAGGCAAGTCTGGGCAATGGGGCTGGATTGGCCCATAAGTTCACCAAGGTCCCCTTGGGATGGGTTCCATCGAACCCGAAAGGAGGGCCCCCCAAGGGGCCCATGGGGCGCATCGACGACCTCATGGAGGAGTGGGCTAGGATATGGAGCCCCAAGCCAAGCATGAAGGACCTCCCTGATCCCATCAGCCTCCTCACCGAGAAGATCTCCGAGTCTTCCGAGGAGCCCATGGTCTTGGCCACGTCCGATCAGATCCGAAAGTGCTCCAGGAAGTTCAAGGCCAGGACGGCGATAGGCGCTGATAGGACACACCCCAGGGATTTCGAGATCCTCAGCGACGGGGCCCTGGAGTGCGTGGCTGCTCTCTGGTTTTGGATGGAGTCTCTTGGCAAGCTCCCCGAGGTCCTGGCCACGATTCTCATAGCCATGATCCCAAAGGACGAGGAAGGTGGAGTTCGGCCAATCGGAATTTTGTCTGGGAGCGTCAGGTGCTGTGGGAAATATTCTCGGGTACAGGCTGATCGATGGGAGCGGGCCCATGACAGGCCTTACCATTTCAGAAGCAGGGGGCGTTCGTGTGAAAGAGCTGTTTGGGATCCGGCTATTAGGATGGAGCGCGCGTGCGTTTTTGGTCACTCTGCAGCGTCTGTCCTGGTCGATATGACAAAGTGCTATGAGAAGGTGGTTCATTTCTTCTTGGCCTTGGCGGCCATCAAGCACGGCTTTCCTCTGTACCGCCTGCGCTACCTCCTCTGCTTGTACAGGGGCCAGAGGGTCTTGCAGGTGGGCAGGGTCTGCTCTGAGCTTGTCGCCTGCATCCAGGCGATCTTGGCAGGTTGTACGTTCGCCACCACCCTGCTAAAGTGCCTCCTTCTCGACCCGCTAGACCAGGTGGTATCGAAGTTCCCGTCGGTTCGGATCTACAATGTAGTTGATGATATTACGTGCGGTGCTACAGGTAAGGCTAGGGCGGTGGCGAGAACGGCGGCCGATGCTACTTTTACGCTGCGCAGCAATCTTGAGAAACTCGGTTTCCTGATCTCTCCCACGAAAGGCCTGATCACGGCGACGTCTCGGGATATTGAAGTTCGGGTGAAAACACGACTCTTGCGTTGGAAATTCCAAGTGGTCAAGTCGGCTCGTAACCTAGGGGTTGACTACACTGCAGGTCGGCGCCGAACTCCAGTCCAGGGGTCGAGATGGGGGAGTTTGGGGCCCCGAGTTCGCCGATTTAGGGGCCTTCGCTCGGGCTACTCGGGCTTGTGCAAGGTCGTGAAGACAGGTGGATTGCCGGCAGCTTTTAACGGCACAGCGGTCATAGGCATGAACACTTCCACGGTCATGAAGCTGCGCTCTATCATAGGTCAGGCATCTTTCGGCAAAGGACGGGGCCGTTCCAGGACTCTGCAGTTTTTGTTGGGCCCTACCAAGGGCTTGGACCCTGTGTTCCAGGCCAACCTCCTGCCGCTCAAGATGTGGCAACAGGCTGTGAAACAGAAATGGGTCCCCGAGCACATCATGAGGGCCTGCGTGCAGGCCTACCCTACGGTTGCTACCAGGACCTGGGACAAGGTTCGGGGGCCAGCTGGAGCGGTTTGGGCTACCCTGGATCGTCTGGGCTGGAGGTTTATTGCTTGGGACACCTGGGAGTCTTGCCGTGGCTTCTTAGTGGACCTCAACCACTTCGGGAAGCGCACCCGTTCTAAGTTGATAGACTACAGTACGCATATGAGGCTCCTGGAGCATGTTGGGGTCCCTGATCCCGATGATCCTGAGCGTGTGGTTCCCCCCCTCCTGGGGCCCATCGTGGATGCCCTAAGAGGCCCCAGGAAAGCGGGGGGAAAATCAGCTGCCTCCTTTCTGTGTAATGTAGTCGCAGGAGGTCATCCCACTCAGGATGTTTTGTTCCAGGACAGGCGAGCCATCACGCCGCTGCGCAGGGTCTGCGGCATGTATAACGGCACGCCACAGCATCGTTTATACCAGTGTGATGGTTTCCTTCTGTTTAGGCGGGACTTAGACCTGCCGCAGTGCGTGGACAGAGGTTTGCAGCTGGGCGCCTGCGATTTCTTGTCGACGAGAGCGCTCATTGCTGACCCAGGTTATGACTGGCCCAAGGTTTCCACAGCCGAGGTTTGGCGGTGGGAAAAAGTGCCAGAAACAGGTTTCCTAGGCAGCAGGATATGCATCGACGGCTCAGGCTTTGACACGACCTCCCTGTATGCGGCTCGTGCAGGTTGGGCAGTGGTGGCCATGGATCAGAGCAGTCGATGCGAGGGCAGTGCGTTTGGACCCCTTCCTCATCCTGTCCAGGAACCAGGAGCTGGTGAACTATATGCTTTGCTGATAGCCCTCAAGCTCATTGGGCCCTCGCAGTGCACCCAGATCTACACAGATTGCCAGGCCGTCTTGGACGTTTGGGCCCGCGGGCCCGAGTCGGACATGTCAGAGGTGGCGTTCTCGGAGGTCTGGGAGCTCATCTGGGATCGTGTTCTGGATATAGGACAAGAACTGATCTGCCTGCACAAAATTAAGAGTCACATTTGCTGGAGTAGCTGTCTTGAGACCTCGGAGCCTCCCCATTGGGCCTGGGTCGGCAACGGCATTGCCGACGGTCTTGCTAAGCGCGGAGCCCAGGAGCACCCTTGCAATCCTCGCCTCCGCGCCCTCCAGGGACAAAGAAGTTCGGAGGTAGCAGACTTTAGTAGGTTTATTGCGTGTTTCGGGGAGATGCTCAGTAAGAAGAATTTCCCCGACGTCCAGAAATGCAAGGCCCCTCCCCGCCCCAAGCATGACCCTTTAGTTTTGGTCTGTGATTTCAAGGGGCACGCTGTCCACAGGACGGGCACTAAGGGGAAGGGGGCCTACCGTTGTGTGAACTGTGGCGCCTCGGGGTTTTCAGAATCGTCAGTGTGCGCACTGCCGTGCTCTGGCTTCCCCAGGCTGGCCAGGCTCGCCCACGCCAGCCATAAGCTCTGGATTAGTGGCGGCCGAGTCGTGTGGTGTAATTCGTGCGCTGCATTCGGGTCTGTCAAGCTGTGCCTGTTGGGAGGTCCGTGCCCTGGCGCGCCTCCCAACAAGCCAGCGGAGAAGACCCTAAAGCAGCTGAAGGAGGGGAAGGATCCGTCCACAAAATCCTTCGTGGGTCGGCCTGTACCCCTCCATCGGTCGGGGCCTTAGCGGTGCGGTCGCGCGCCTGCTGGCCCTGGCCTCGTTTTTCGCGTCGCTCGCCGTCGCCCGCCGCCCAGTGTTCTCGCCTGGAGGAGCTTGGCTGCGCAAGGATCGACAGGATCGACAGGAGGAGGAGGAGGAGGAGGAGGAGGAGGAGGAGGAGGAGGAGGAGGAGGAGGAGGAGGAGGAGGAGGAGGAGAGGGAGGAGGAGGAGGAGGAGGAGGAGCAGGGAGAGGAGGGGGAGGAGGGGGAGGAGGAGGTGGAGGAGGAGGAGGAGGAAAAGGAGGAGAAGGGGGAGGAGGAGAAAGAGAAGGGGGAGAGGGAAGAGGAGGAGGGGGAGAAGGAGGATGAGGAGGAGGAGGAGGAGGAGGAGGAGGAGGAGGAGGAGGAGGAGGAGGAGAAGGAGGAGAAGGGGAGGAAGAGGAGGCCCCGTTTCTTTTCTTCCTCGCTCTTTGTGCTTCCTCCTCGTTCTTCTCCTCCTCTTCCTCCTCTCTCCCCACTTGCAGCTGGATCCTGGCCACTACGATCGCCATGAAACAACATCTTCTTAGTCGAGATGACCGGCTCAGTGCCATAATTGAACATTGGCCCTCATACATACATTGTTGCGGGTAAGGTGGTGTCGTCCCAAAGCGAGCGCCACCGCGCGTGCTGGCGAAGGCCACAATGCATCCGACACAGAGCGGCCTGACTAACCAAGTAAGGCAACACGTGCGTCACGCCGGCGTCCACCCAGGGTCCACCCAGGATCGGCCAGCACGCCCATATATGGATTTGCGTTGGCTTGCGCCATATGCCTGTACAATGGAGGCCCATGCCAAGAAGCACTCTGCTTGTCTCCACGGTGCCCTGGTTTCTTGGGTTGCGATGGCTCTGCTGTGGAAGGCGTGACGTTCCCACGCCGAAAATCGATGGACGTCCTGGGGTCTCAGTGTTGGGTTTCTTGTGGAAGGTTTCTTGTGGACTGGCTTCCACTGCGTCCGTGTAGCATGTGATGGCATGGTGGTGGGTGGGACGTCCTCCTCTGTCCCTGCTCGTGCCTGCTGGCCCGCCTCTGTCCTTCCTTGTTCGGGCGAGTCTCCTCCTCCTCCTCCTCCTCCTCCTCCCTCTCCTCCTCCCACCTCCTCCTCCTCCTCCTCCTCCTCCACTTCCCTCTCCTCCATTCCTTTTCCTTACACATAACTTCTCCCTGTTGTACCCCGAGGCTAGTTTTTAGGGCGGGTCAGGCGTTTCGCCTGAGACTTCCTCACCATTTATGACACTGAAGCTTGAAAGTTGACAGTTTCGCATATGGAGGGCGGGTGATCTTCAACATGTGGCTCTCGCCTTGGCGCCGCGCACATTCGTTCTAACAATTTGCAAGAGTTTCATGGATTGAGGGCGGGTGGTTTTCACAATGTGGCTCTCGCCTTAGCGCCGCGCACACTGGTCTTAACAGTTTGCAAGAGTTTCACGGATTGGGGGCGGGTCGTTCTCAACATGTGGCTCTCTCCTTAGAGCTGCGCACATTCGCTTTCAAAAGAGGACACGAGGTTCACGGATTGAGGGCGGGCCATTTCCAACATGTGGCTCTCGCCGTAGCGCCGCGCGCATTCGTTTAAAACAGGTGCAAGAGTTTCACGGATTGAGGGCGGGCCGTTTTCAAAATGTGGCCCTCGCCCTAGCGCCGCATATTCGTTTTAACAACATGGCAAGAGTTTTAAGGATCCAGGGCGGTTTCTTTTCAAAATGTGGCTCTCGCCTTAGCGCCGCGCACATTCGTTCCAACACTGGCAAGAGTTTCACGGATTGAGGGCGGTTCCTTTTCAAAATGTAGCTCTCGCTTTATCGCTGCGCGCATTCGCTTGAATCATGTGGGAGATTCGCACGGACTCCCATGATCAACGTACAATCAATGGTATTTTGGAAGGATTCCAGATTATGAGGGTGCAACAGTTATGTTGATTCGCGGTGCTGGCGTTGTGGCACGGTTCAGGATCGTCAATACTCAACAGGCAAGTTGATCAGTGGTGGTGGAATCCCGATAACAATGTTTTGGCATGCTTCAGGGTCTTCAAACGGCTGTCTTCCAACGAGGCAGTTGCCTCAGTGGAAGTGGACCGTTGTAGGGGCCTGCGAAGAGGGAGCTTGGAGGGAGGGTTTATTCCAACATCGTTGATGACTCTTGGGTTTACACTGGTCCTCCTCCTCCTCCTCCTCGTCCTCCTCCTCCTCCTCCTCCTCCTCCTCCTCCTCCCTCTCCTCCCCTTCCGTCCCTCTCCTCCTCCTCCTTCTCCTCCTCCTCCTCCTTCTCCCTCCTCCTCCCCCTCCTCCCCTACTCCTCCTCCTCCTCCGCCTCCTCCTCCTCCTCTTTCTTTCCCACGTCCGTGCGCGCCCGCGGCGCTCGCGCAGCACCGCAGAGCAGGCGGACCCGCAGAGCCTCGTCTCCGCTCCGGCTCCTCGCTGCCACGAGCTCTCCGCCCCGTGCCGGCTGCTCTCTCAGCTGTTGCAGCTTCCCCCTTCTTTCGGCGGCGCGCCCAGGGGTTTCGGGGGTGGACAGAACCCCCAACAGTGACACGTCGATTAGTGAATTGTCCGTTTTCGGTTTTTGAGAGATTTTCCAGGCTTGCGCCCGCCAGGTTTGGGCCTCAGGTCGTTTTCACTAAACCACGTTTTACTAAAGGGGGGTCTGTCCATCCCCGAGGGTTGAGCAGAGCCGAGGGTCAGAGAGCACCTTCCTCCGAAGGACTACCAAACAAGGGACGTCAAGGTGGTCAAACGCTTCGTCGGTTCAGTCGTCGAAGACGTGCAAAGTCCAATCTTTCGCTTGCATCCAAAGTTTTGGCTTGACGCCGGGTGTGCTGCATCAGTTCCAGCTTGACCGCACAAGTTGGTTGGTTGGTTGGTTGGTGTGTTCTGCAGACCTGGCCCCTCAGCCCTGCTCAACCCAGGGGCAGGGCTCGAGCTAAACGGTGTGTTGGCGATGTCGTGGGCCAGTTTTGTTTTGACTTCATTCCGCAGCCGAGGCAGCAGCGAAGACAGAACGAAGGAACACGAAAATATAACGAAAACGAACATCACTGTTTAGCTCGGGCCCTGCCAGGGGGCAAGGCAGAGGGGACGGGCCTTCCCAGAAGAACCAGAAGACCTTCGGCCTTCCGAGGAGCTTTTTGAGCCTCCTCGGGGGTCGACGGCGGCTTCTCGGAAGGCCGGCGGGCTTCTGAGAAGTCCCGCCGCCTCTGAGAAGGCCTCGGCGCGCCGCTGGGTTCCGGTATTCGGGTCGTAGCTTGGGTCTATTAGGAGGCCGCTCGGGACGATCCAGGCATCTCTGGAACGCTCTCGGCGAGGCGCAGCCGCCAGAAAGCATCCTGAGGCGGGACATTCGCCGAGCGCCGACGAACCGCCCGAACATCGGCGCGCTGGGGCGTTCGTGGAGGGATGTGCCCAGGCGGCATGGAGGACTCCTTGTCTGATAAGGGCGGCAGTGATGTGTCGGGACGATGGAGATGGATACCGACATAATGGGTACAAAGACTAACAGCAGTCCTTGCCCATAGTTGGGCTAGATTCGTTGTCCGCGCCGCTGCGGACGTCGTCCATTTGAAACAGAAGGCCGCCTCGCCAACAGCCGCCGCTGTCGGTTTTGGACAACATTTGTTGTTTGTCATCTGGCTCATTTTTTGAGTACCCGTTTCGGGTGTCCAAACGTCCGTGGCCAATCCACGCTTGGAGTTCTACCAGCTTCCAGACCCTGGATGCCTTGCCCAATTCAAGAACAGAAATATCGGGTTGGGAGGATGGGGTTTGGAGACATGAGGGTCTCCGTACCCGTAGGCGGCCAAAGGTATCGTTCACTGCATTTGGATGCTATTGCTCATGCCTCTATCCCCCCATCGGTCGTTGAAGTAGGTATTTTTGGAGTCCCAGATCCCAATCTATTTTAAGCGCCTTCCTACTTCAATGATCGAGTGACTTCACCTTTTTCGTCCTCCTTCCTGGGCGGGCGGACACCCAATCTATTTTCAACGCCTTCCTACTTCATGCTTCTACCTACTTCTTCCGACCGATGGGTATCAGGTGGGGAGGATGGGGTCGGGAGAAATGAGGGTATCATGACCCGTAGGCGGCCGAAGGTATCGTGCATTGCATCCGGATGCTAGTGGTCATACCCTTCATCCTCCCAACCCATTTCTCCCAACACGATGACTCTTGTCCTCAGGGGTGAGACGGCCTCCACCTCTGCAGGGGCGCCTTGTCCTCGAAGGCCTCCGGAGGAGCCCGTGCGTGCGCGCGCCCCTCGGCGAGTCAACCACGAGCGCAAGTCCTCGAAGGCCTTCCGAGGGGCCCCGCGCGCGGCGGGCGCCGCTGCCCAGGAGGGTCGCGGAGACCGCGGCGCGCCCGCGGGCGGCGGTGCGGACAGGTACAAGGCGGCCCCCGGGGGGCGCCGGGGGGGGGGGGCGGGTGGGGGGAGCGCTTCTCTCCGAGGACGGGAGGGGGCCTCGTGTACCCTCGCAGTTCCATCTTGAGGGTGCGTCAGCGCCGTTTCGCTTCTGGTAGTCGATGATATAGCTCCGATTTAGCGTCGAGTATCGTCGATTGGCGTCGATCTCCCATCGACTAGCGGCGGTCAGCGTCGATCAGCGTCGGTACGGGGAGGACGGGGGGAGGGATCAGGAGAGGAAAAGGTACGGAATACCGCTGCCCTCGCCTCGTTTTCGCCATTCGGAATTCTGATCAGAACGCTCTCAGGGAAAGGTCTGGGGAGTAGAGGTATCGGTACCTGTTGGTTCGCCCAGAATGAGAGGGAGGGAGAGGGATCAGATGAGGCAAAGGTACGGATACCGCCGCCCTCGCCTCGTTCTCGCTGTCCCGGGCATCCTGGGAGGCCCTCGTCGCCACCGCTGGATCCGCCTCGAAGTTCTGGTCGGAACGCACCCCGGGCGAGGTCCAGGGAGAGGGGAGGGAGGGGCGCCGGTCCTGGTGGGCACGGCAGGCAGGGTGCGCCGTCGAGAGGAGTGGCCGCGTGTGAGGGGAAGAGTGGGCCCGAGCAGGTGGAGCCCAACTGTCAACGTAGGAGGAGGGAGGAGGAGGAGGAGGGAGGAGGAGGAGGAGGAGGAGGAGGAGGAGGAGAAGGAGGAGGAGGAGGAGGAGGAGGAATAGGAGGAGGAGGAGGAGGAAGGACTGAGGCAGGAGCAGGAGGACCGCAGTAATCCCTGAGTCCAACAACGATTCTGCAACGCGCTCTCACGTCCCAAATCTCCTTATCTTAGACATCCCTGCGCGCTTTAGTTTTCATTGCGGGAAGTGTCCTATTGACATACGAACACCCCATGGGCCATCATTCGGGCGAGAGCCCGTTTTGGAAGGAGGCGCCCTTAATGGCCAATACTTCGGATTTGGAGAGAGGCAGGGTCGTGACATTCAAGGTGCTGTCCACCCAGAGCCTCGATGGAAAACGGAGCCTCCATCAGTGCAACTGTCGCGCAATGTTTGATTTATGGTCATAGCGAGCGACAGCTCCGATTTTCAAGAGAATCACCCTCGATCCGTGAAGCGATTACGCAGCTTCAACTGCTGGCCATCAAGCCAAATGACCACTCAATCCAGAACCACATTTTGAACGTTGTTTTACCTCCATCCGTGCGAACGCTGGGGACTTTGAGATGCATGTGCGCGGCGCTATTGCGAGAGCCACATGTTGATAATCATTCGCCCTTCACCCCATTAACCAGCGGGAACATGCACGGTGGATGTAGGCGGCTCTACTGTGAGAGTGAGGTCTTCAGTTGGCACCCATTCGCACTCCATATGTGTAACGTTTGCAGTCTTGTGCGATGGATGTGCGCGGCGCTAAGGCGAGAGACACATCTGAACTCAGTTCCAGCTGAACCATTCGCGCTCCACCCGAGTGAGTATCGCAAGCGTCAAGCTTGTCATACATGGTGGGAAAGGAAGTCACACGCGACAGACCTGGCCCGCAGCACTTGCACGTCTGAGAGTGCGGTCACGAGTGAGGGAAACAGCCTGTGGCAGGGTCGTCGAGCCTCTCTCTGCGGAGGTCTTGAGCCCCTGGCGTGGACCAGGGAGGGAGAGGCGTTTGTCGGGCCCGTTCTGTCCTCTCCCGTTTCGCCTTCGCCAGGCTTCGTTTTTTCTCTCCAAAGAAGACACGTGATGATGACAACTGCCAGCTTCCCAACCGATGGGACGATGATTCCACCAAGCAAGCCTAGGGAGAACACATCTTCGCCAGGCTTTGCGTATTTGGCATTCTCGTCGATGCCGAGCCATACTTTTTCGGCTTCTTGCCCAATGCCTTCACGGTAGAGCATGCAGGGGCTCTGCGGAGCTTTGCGGCAGGTCCGTCTCGCCCCTGCGCGGAACGTTTTCTTAGTGGACCATTCTTCTGTTCTGGCCGACAGGGACGGTCCACTGACTGCATGTCCACGACACACCGGTTGTCCGTCGGACTCGTCCTCCCCGAGGGGGGAGGTGTGCTCCCACCGCAGTGTCCCCAGCCCTGATGCAGCTGCACAAAAACCAAACAGCCGCCGCGATGCCACCACAGAGCTCCACACTCAGCAGAAGTCTTAAGACAAAACTGCAAATTTCGTGTACTCCAGAAGTCGCTCAAGAAATCAAGCTTCTGGACTGGACCCCGGGCGTTTTCTTGGAGCTCTGTTTCTTCGTAGAATGTTCGTAGACCTGGGCCTGGACTGCCGTTGAAGAACACGCTTTGAATGAAGTCCATTTTCTTAGCCTCAAGTTTTCAAAACCCTAAGCAGGTACCGACAATCAGGGCCGAGAGAGGATCGATCCGATGATCGGCACAGGTAGCCGATGATCAACCGCCTCACCTGCGGACCAGTGGCTATGTCCTAGCCACCCGTGTCCAGCTACCCCCAGAGGGCATCGCCAGATCGGTGGTTCCCCGATGGGGTCGGTACCGCCACATCGCATGCTTTAGAAGTTCCCGTATGGCCTGGTCAGCAGCCAGGAGCCGTCAGTGTAGATGTCGAGGGCCGCGTGCAGCATCGGCCCTCGAGGGAAAGTTTTGGAGAGGACATCCGCGGTGGAGGAGTGAAGGTGCACCGCACTCACTTCTATACCCCTGGGTGGGTGTATGTGCGGCCGTTTTTGCGCTGGCATGTGCGTGCATGTGCGCAGCATGTGCCAGGCATGTGCCCGGCATGTGCGGGCGTTTTTTCGATACATGTCCTACTGTGCGCACGTGCCCGGGCATGTGCGGGGTTATGTGCATTGGGTTTTGATGCATGCAATGCAACGCACGTGTCCGCGCATGCCGACGCACATGCCCGCACATGCCCGCACATGCGGAACTTGTGCGGACGTCGCAGATCGGTCAATGTCACATACACTCACATGTGCTGAATCCTACACCCGCATATGCTCGCACATGCCGATGCACATGCACGCACATGCCCGCACATGCGGAACATGTGCGGGACTCGCAGATCGGTCAGTGGCATATGCACACGCTCGCCTGTGTCCCCCCATGCGGACGACAGCGCGGACCCGCACATGCACGCACATGCGCTGAACCCCGCGCCCGCACATGCTCGCACATGCCGATGCACATGCACGCACATGCGTTATCGGAATTTTCAGGGCTCCCTACTACAAGGGCCTTCAGCGCTTCGTGACCTTCGGGGCCTGGGGGGGGGTCCCAAAGTTTCCCGCGGCAGTCAGGCTCTGGCCTCGGAGGTGCCGTGCCCTATTGTGGTGAAGCCACTTTGGCTTGAGGCATTCTCCTAACGCTGACCTCCGAGATGCCGTGTCACATGGTGGTCTGGCTATTTTCGCGTGAAGCATCCTTGCAATTCTGGGTTCGAGATGCCTTGCGCTGAGGTGGTCAGGCCACTGTCGCCTGAGACATCCTCGCAACTCTGGCTTCAGAGATGCCCTGAGCTCACTTGGTCCATCCACCTTCGTCTGAGACATCCTCGCAACTCTGGATGACAAGATGCCCTGACCTGCGGTGGTCAGCCCACGTTGGCAGTGTGGTCTGAACTCTGGTTTCCGAGATGCCCTGGGCAGGTGGTCAGGTCACTCTGGCCAGAGACATCCGCGCAATTCCAACCTCAGAGATGCCCTGCGCTGAGGTTGTCAGGCCATTGTCGCCTGCGACATCCTCGCAACTCTGGGTTCAGAGATGCCCTCTTGTTCATCCGCTTTCGCTTCAGACATCCTCGCAGCTCTGGTTTCCGAGATGCCCTGCGCAGGTGGTCAGGCCACCCTCGCCAGAAACATCCTTGCAACTCTGACGTCGGATATGCCCTGACCTGCGGTGGTCAGGTCACTCTGGCCTGAGACATCTTCGCAAGTTTTACCTCGGAGATGCCCTGCCCTATGGTGATCCAGCCGCTTTCGTCTGAGATATTCGCGCAACTCTGGGTTCTGAAATTCCTTGAACCCAAGTGGTAAGGCCACTGTCGCCTGAGACATCCTCGCAATGCTGACCTCGGATATGCCCCCACACGAGGTGCCAACAGTCCTTGCAGGCCTCGATCTGCGTGAGGGCTGTGCCGATGGAGGCGCCGAGAGTTTTCCGGGGGCGTGCTGTCCCATGGGACGCCTCGCTGTCTCACGAGACGCATCATGCTTATTTTGAATGCGAGCTTGGTGTCCGTTAGGGTCGTCGCTTTGCCTGGCCCGGCCTGTGCAAATGCTGTGCGTGGCTGTGCTGGGCATGTGCGGAACGTGCAGCAAAGCGGGGGCCGGCCAGGCCGTGGTCGGGTGGGAAGGATTCCGAGATGCCCTGAGCTCAGGTGCTCCATCCACTTTCGCCTGCGGCATCCCCGCAACTCTGCCCTCGGAGATGCCCTGCCCCATGATGGTCTGGAATTTCCTGAACTCAGGTGGTCAGGTCATTTTCACCTTAAACATCCTCGCAACTCTGTGTGACCAGAGATGCCCTGCCACATGGTGGTCTGACCAATTCCGCCTGCGACATCCTGGCAGCTCTGGTGTCCGAGGTGCCCTGCGCTGAGATGGTCAGGCCACTTTCGCAAGAGACATCCTCGCAACTCTGGGTTCTGAGAAGCCCACTGCGACATCTCCGCAACTCTGACCTCGGAGACGCCCTGCCCCATGATGGTCCAGCCACTTTCGCCTGAGACATCCTCGCAACGGTTCCGAGATGCCCTGAGGAGGTGGGCAGGCCTCTTTCGCCAGAGACGTCCTCGCAAATCGGGCATCGGACATGCTCTGAGCTGAGGTGGTCAGGCCACTGTCGCTTGAGACATCTCCACAACTCGGACGTAGGTGATGCCCTTGCCCATGATGGTCTGGCCACCTTCGCCCGAGACATCCTCGCACCTCTGAATTCCGAGATGCCCTGCGCTGAGGTGGTCAGGCCATTGTCCCCTGAGACAACTCCGCATCTCTGGCCTTGGAGATGCCCTGAGCTCAGGTGGTCCATCCACTTTCGCCTGCGGCATCCCCGCAACTCTGACCTCCGAGATGCCCTGCCCTATTGTGGTCCAGCCACTTTCGCCTGCGACATCCTCACAACTCTGGGTTCCGAGATGCCTTGCGCTCAGGTTGTCAGGCCCTTTTCGCCTGAGATATCCTCGCGTGATCTGCATTACTGGCACGCTGACCCCATCCTTGTGTTGGATTGGTGTTATATCATGCTACATCCCTTATGCGGGTATGGTGTTTCAGTTTGAGTGCCAGCCGCATTAGCTTCCTTCGTTCCCCTCGTTTCTCCCCTCATTCCTCTTTCCTGCTCTTTTGTCCCTCCCTCCTCCTTCGATTTTTCGACTCTGCGGCATGTGCGTGCATGTGCGTTTTATGTTTTCAGACTTCTGCCAGACTGTGCATCCGACTGTGCATCGGACTGTGCGGCATGTGCGCGCATGTGCGGCAGTGCTGTTGAAGCTTTTGTGGAGTTGCACGGGCATGTGCATTCGACTGTGCGGCATGTGCCTGCATGTGCGGCCCCTTCTGGACTTCAATTTGAACATGAGCAGTATAGAAGGGAGCGCTATAGAATTGAGTCCGGTGTATGACTCGAGAGATCTGTCCACGAGCCAGTCGCGGCCGAATGGCAGACGGCACGGAGTGCATCTGAGACACACTTGCCGTCGGGCAGCGAGGCTGTTCGAGGCAGTTTCCCTTGTCGTGGCTGCTCTCGGCAGGGCGTCGGGCAGCGAATCAGCGAGGGGCCCCGCCCCGCTGCCCGCAGACCAATGGCGAGCACGTCCCAGCTTTCTGGCCTCGGGCGCTTTCGTCGACAGTCATGGGCTGCTGCGCGGGTTTTTTTTGGGGGGGCCTTCAGAATCCTCGTGTGCGGCATCGGCCCTCACCCCTCTCGATCGGGGCTGGGGATCTGCCTCGCTGCACCACAGGATCTTGTCACTCGGCTCGTGCTGTGAACGGCACGCGCGCGAGCCAAGTCCATGCTGCTTGTCAAGCGGGAAGAAAACCGGGGCCCCTTCTGAGGGAGGCCATCCTCCGCCGCTGCCTGGGGGTCTCGGCCGGCGCGCCTCCCGCCGCTGCGGCCTTCGCTGCACCGTCGACCGGGCGCCGCCCTTGGCCGCTGGCTGGTCCCCCCCTGGGCGCCAGTGCGCTCCAGAGGCACCAGCGCAGGCGCGCGCGCGCGCTGTTACGGTACGTTCGCCGCTTCCGCTGCCTGCCGGGCCTGCGAGTTGCCCTCGCCCTTGGCCGAGGCACGTGCGGTGGCCCTGAGCCCGCCGCGGAGATGTTTGTGCAACGATCTTGTGCCCCCCCCTGCGGGCGCCGATGAGACCTCCCAGGAACATGCAGCAGGTCCTCACCTGTGCCAGGGGTGTGTTAGCCAGGGGGGGGGGGCTCACAGGGCAGATGGGTGGCCCCAGCGTGTCACGTAGCCCGCGAGGTGGTGAGGGTAGTGCAACTTCTGGGTCATACCAGCAGGGCCCATGACAGTGCGGTAGAAAGGCGAGAGATCCTTGACGGCTTTGCGCGCGCTGTCTGCGTTGCCCAGTCGCCTTGGCGACGCGCTTCCTCTCCGGCAGTGCCTTCCTGGTGGACTGAGCTGGCCGGCCGCAGCCGGCCGTGCTTCGCGCCTCACGGTCTGGGCTGGGCAGCTGCTCGCCTTCCCAAGGGGGCGGCGCGCGAGAGCGCAGGCAGCCGCTCCGCGCGCTTAGCGACGCAGCGCGACGCAGCGCGAGGCAGCGCGACGCAGCGCGAGGCAGCGCGACACAGCGCGACGCACGAGGCCCGTGGCGACCAGAGCCCGACCACGGACCCTCGCCGGGCGGCGAGGCCTCGGGCCCGCGCCCCCCGGACGTGCGACGCGCCCTGCTCTTTGAAATGCGGGGCCCCCGGAAGTCCCGACCCTCTCCCCAGGGCCGTGGTTTCCGTTCCTTTGACGACCTCTCTCAGGGCGCCCGAGACGGGGGCACAGCAGACGGGGGCACGGGGAGCGCATGCGTACTCGGGTCCACTTCGGCGAACACCTCACTCGCAAGTTTCGTGGTCCCTTGGGGAGCTCCACCGAAGGCTCCAGTGGCAGGGTCCGCATGCGTACTCGGGTTCACTTCGGTGAACACCTCACACGTTTCGTGGCCTCATCGGGGGGCTCCACCGAAGGCTCCAGTGGCAGGATCCGCATGCGTACTCGGGTCCACTTGGGCGCGCCCCTCGCACCTCAACGAGCTCTTGTGCATCGAGCGGTCCTGCTGATAGGGTCCACGCGCGTAGAAGGGGCTGGGTTCTTCGCATTTTTTATGATACATATCTTTATTTATATTTATATGTATATATAGTTGTTTGTTAACAGAAAAACGACGCGCTCGTGCCCGTGCCTCGAGGCTGGGCGAGTCGCTCCCGTGAGGCCGGCGAGCGCGCCCATGGGCCGCGCCAGGGCACCTCGCAGAGCCGCCGCCCAGGCCAGGCTGCACCCTCGCGCAGGGGCTGCCGGCGCTGTGTGCCCGCGCGCCTTCCGCGCTCGGCGCCCCGCTGGCCTGCGGGCACGTCAGGAGCGAAAGAAGGACGTGCACGTACATGAATCCGCGCTGGTTTCGAGAGTACGCATTGCGCACAGGTTCGTATCACGCGGCCAGTCTCGCAGGTCGAGGGGCTGTGTTCATGTACATAGCTGGGCGCGTACGTCCTCTGCGGGCTTCCTAGCACGGGCAGTCCTCCGCCGCGGGGCCCGCGGAGATCGACGGCAGCGGAGGCCCATGCCACGAAGCACCCTGCGGAGCGAGCGCAGGACGTGGCTCGGCAATTCGGGCGCGCAGCCGCGCGTGATGCCTTGAGAAAATGGCCCCTTCAAAGAAATAGCGTGAGTTTTCCGCTTCCAAGAAGCCCATGCCACGCAGCACCCTGCGGAGGGGGGCCCTTCCCATGCGCTCGCAAGCCCCAGATCAAGCCCCACCCCGAGCCCTAGACACACTCTGACCTATTCCAGATCTACTCAGCCACCCCGTGTCGCTGCACAGCCGCTCAGCGTGACATGTTGTGCACACCGTGAAGTTCATCCACTGGTACGCACTAGTCTACAGTAGAAACCCATGCCACGAAGCACCTTGCTTGCCCCCAGGGTGCCCTGGGTTTCTTGGGCTTCGATGGCTTTGCCATGGGAGGGGCGTCCCCACACCAAAAATCAATGGACGTCCTGTGGCCTCAGGGTTGGGTTTCTCGTGGGAGGTTTCTCGTGGTCAAGCTCCTGCCCTACAAGTAAGAGTGACCCTTCGCCGGAGTGACCTTCGGTGCGGGCCCACTGGGGCCCCCCGATCGCCGAGATGCGGTAGTAGCGCCTTGCGCGCTGGTGTTCGGCCCCCGCAGCCCCCCAAAAGCCGCGCACCAAAGGTCACTCGTGCCCAGGGTCCCTCTGGCGTGTCGTCGATCGGGGCCCGCGGAGAGAAGTCGCAGCTGGCGTGCAGGAACTCGCGAGAAGGCGAGCCTGTAGCTGGCCAGGGTCTGATCTGGGCCAGCACTGGTTCCGGCCAGCAGGACGGAGGGGTGGAGGCAGGTTCGGGATTCTGGGCTCGGGATCGGTCTTCAGATCATTTTGGCCTCCGGGAGGCATTCCTGGCTGCGGGCACCTTGAAAAACGGATCCAGGGGGAAAAACTTGACCAGATGGACCCCAGGAGGGGTCCAGGGACCGATTTTGACGAATTTGCTTTTTCTTTCCTTCCTGACCGACTTTCTCGAGGTCCATCCAGTTCAGACTCACTGGCCGCCTCCAAGCGGCAGGCGTGTGGGAAATCGCGAGACGCGAACATATCCATGTCCCCGCCCTCGCGGTCTGGATTCCGGGGCGCGATCCCGCAGATGCGCGGTCGCACGGACACGTTCTCCGCGCCAGGCACCCGCACAGAAGCGCCCCATATCCGCGGGGTCGCGGCCCAGGGGCCCGGCCCGCGAGGCCGCAGATACGGACATGTTTTTTCACTAGGAAAACGAAGCGCGGCTCAAAGCCGGTCCCAGGGATATGGGGGGCCCCAGGTGGTGCAGTGATCACACCGTGTGGTGAGTCAGTGGGGATTCGGGGTGGCCGCACGGTCTTGGGATGTGGGTCCTGCTCCGAGGATGTGTCGAGCGACGGGGCCGCCGAGGTCTCAAAGCTGTGCGGTGACGGGCCGTGCGGTGAGGTCTTTGGGGATTTCGAGGTCACCGAACGGTATGTCACCGCACCTGATCGGGGCCCTCAAGGATGGGGGGTCGAGAGCGTTGCGGAATTAGCCTGGCGAAGGACCCGGTCATCTGCAGTTGTGAGTGCCGTGGTTGTGAGTATCGTCTTCGGTGGAGCTCCCTATAGGGCCACGAAACGCATGAGAGATGAGCCGAAGTGGGGGTGGAATCGCATGCGAACCCTGCCACTGGGGCCTTCGATGGAGTTCGCTATAGGGCAACGAAACGTCTGAAGGGATGCCGAAATTAGGGGTGGAACCGCATGCGAACCCTGCCACTGGGGCCGTCGTTGGAGCTCCCTATGGGGCCACGAAGCGTGTGAGGTGTGTGTGTGTGTGTGTGTGTGCCGAAATCGAGGTGGAATCTGATGCGAACCCTACCACTGGGGCCGTCGGTGGAGCTCATTCTAGGGCCACGGAGCGTGTGAGGGGCGCGCCGACATGGGGGTGGAACCGTATGCGAACCCTGCCATTGGGGCCTGCGGTGGAGCTTCCTCTTGGGCCACGAAACGTGCGAGAGGTGTGCAGGAATGAGGGTGGGACCGCATGCGAACCCTGCCACTGGGGCCTTTGATGAAGCTCCCCATGTGGCCACGAAGCGTGTGAGGGGTGCGCCGGAATGAGGATGAAACCGCATGCGAACCCTGCCACTGGGGCCTTCGGTGGAGCTCATTGTAGGGCTACGAGACATGTGAGGGGCGTGCCGAAATCGGGGTGGAACCACATGCGAACCCTGCCGGTGGAGCTCCCTGTGGGGCCAAGAAACGTGTGAGGTGTGTGCCGAAATTGGAGGTGGAGCCGCATGCGAACCCCACTTGGGGACTTCGGTGGAGCTCCCTACAGGGCAACGAAACATGTGAGGGGTGTGTCGGAATGAGGATGGAACCGCATGCGAACCCTGCCACTGGGGCCTTCAGTGGAGCTCCCTATGAGGCCACGAAGCGTGTGCGGGGCGTGCCGACATCGGGGTGGAACCGCATGCGACCCCTGCCACTGGGGCCGTCGGTGGAGCTCCCTATGGGGCCACGAAGCGTGTGAGGGGCGTGCCGAAATTGGAGGTAGAGCCGCACGCGAACCCTGCCACTGGGGCCCTCGGTGGAGCTCCCTATGGGGCCACGAAGCGTGTGAGGGGTGTGTCGAAATTGGAGGTGGAGCCGCACGCGAACCCTGCCACTGGGGCCCTCGGCGGAGCTCCCTGTGGTGGCACGAAACGTGTGAGGGGTGTGCCGAGATCGAGGTGGAACCGCATGCAAACCCTGCCACTGGGGCCTGCGGTGGAGCTCCTTATGCGACCACGAAACGTGTAAGGAGTGTAAGGGACGGGAGGAGGGAGGATGTGGGAGGAAGAAGGAGTGAGTGACGCGGGGCGCTGTCTTTTCAAAACGAGGACCCGACACCACAGGATAGTTGGGAGAACGAAGGAGTTGGGCGGAGGGAGGGAGTATGAAATGATGATGCGGCGGGGTGGAGGAGCGGGTTGGGGAGAAGGAGGGGATGAGGAGGATGAGGAGTAGAGGGAATGGAGTCGACGGGGCGTGGAATGGGGTGATGAGGGGGTTTGGTTTGGCCTGCTCTGGTATGGCATGGTGTGGTTATGTGTCGAGTTCTGCTCTGGACGTGTAGAGGGAGAAGGATCATGAGTAACTTAGGAGCGGGCTTGGCAGGAGAGAGGGAGAGAGGGAGAGAGAGAGAGAGAGAGAGAGTCATGTCATGGAGAATGTTGTGCTTGAGGGTTTTCTGGGGTTCTATCGGGAGCTTCCCACTTGCGTTTTGGAGTCTCCGGGCCTCCCTGTCCGTCTTTGGGGCTCCTTTTGGTTTGGTGGCGTTAGGAGCCGTGGGGCCATTGTGGGGGCGTTTTGGGCCCCCCCTGGGCGCCTGCTGGGTGCCTCGTGGGAGCCTCCCAGGCTGTCTTAAACTCGGGGCTGCCGTCTCGGGGTGCTCTTCGGGGCTCTTGGAGGCTCGTGGGCTGTGCTTGAACGAGGCTTTTCGTACTCCGCGCAGTGGGCCTGTGACGTGCCAGGGCAGATGCGGTGAGCGAGGGACGTTTCTGAGTCAGCCAATTGTAAGAAGCTGCGTGCGCACCGTTGCGGGCAGCGTCCAGCCAGCTTGTGGACGTAGGCCTGCAGATATCATCGCGAATGCACTTTTAGACGGTCTGCGCGACACTCTCTCTCCACATCCTTCCTCATCAGCCACTTTGCATCAGGTTTGCACACATTCAAGGGCGATTTGTGGATCACAGCGGCATTGCTCAATGTTGGCACCCGAAGGCGTCCATCCATGCCCGACTTCAGCACTGGACACGTGCACGCTGGCGGCTGACGCGTCCGTTCTGCGCGGTGACAAAGATGAGGCTGCCATCATGAAAGACAGCGATTTCTGTTCTCTGATGACGCGGGCGAGGCAAGCACACCATTCGGAGATGAGTCACCTTCAGGCCGAAGTGCAAAGGCTGCGCACGAGGCTATCGGCCAAATGTCGGGATATGACGACTTCTGGTGTCGACGTGCTCGCTAAAGAAGCAGACACGCCCGTTGACCCAGAAGTGGTTCAGATGATCTTCGACCGCCAGGACACGGCAGACGTCCAGCTGCCTGCGGCAAGCCCCCCCCCACCGTGCCCGCCCAATGCTCTTGGAGGGAACAGCTCGAGGGGCGACAGGGGGCCGCAGCATGTGAATCGAGGGATGAGCGGAGTAAGGGCCAGAACGTCTTCACGTGTCATACCTCGGCCATCTTGAGTTTTTTCTTGAATTATCTGAGGTCGTCTTGGGGCGGAGTAGGATGACGAAGGAAGCGATGATGCGAAAGGTCGGGTAAGGAGGATGAGGAGGACGATGATGATGTTGCTGATGATGATGATGCTGCTGATGATGATGATGATGATGATGCTGATGATGATGATGATGATGATGATGATGATGATGATGATGATGATGATGTCGCTGCTGCTGCTGCTGCTGCTGCTGCTGCTGCTGCTGCTGATGATGATGATGATGATGATGATGATGATGATGATGATGATGATGATGATGATGATGATGATGATGATGATGATGATGATGAGGAGGAGGAGGAGGAGGAGGAGGAGGAGAGGAGGAGGAGGAGGAGGTGGATTAGGTTGAGGTTGAGGATTGAGGATGAGGATGAGGATGGTGAGGAGGGGGAGGAGGAGGAGGGGAGGAGGAGGAGGAGGAGGAGGAGGAGGAGGAGGAGGAGGAGGAGGAGGAGGAGGGGGAGCAGGAGGAGGACGCGGAGCAGGAGAAAGAAGAGGAGCGTCATATTTGACGAGTGCGGTGTGGAGAATCATGATGGTGATGATGTCGAGGAGGAGGAGGAGGAGGAGGAGGAGGAGGAGGAGGTCATTTGGGGCCATCTTGGGACTGTCTTTGGCTCCTTTGGCCACTTGGGGCTCTCTTGGGCCGTCTCGGGGCCCTATATTGGGCCGTCTTGGGGCGCTATTTGGCCGTCTTGGGGCCGTCTTGCGTCTTGGGGCCGTCGTGCCCGTCTGACATGTTTCTCGAGGCCACCTCGGGCCTTCGAGGGGCCCTGTACGGCCGTCTTGGGTCCCTCCGCAGGCCTCCCGGGCCAGGATTGGGCTCTCGTGGGGCCGCCCTAGGTCGTCTGGGAGCCCTCCTGGGCCGTCTTGATCTCATATTGGGCCTTTCTTGGACCCTCTTGGGTCCATTTTGAAAGCATCTGGGGCCATCTTGGCAGCCTTGGTTGTTTGCCTCGGCCTTCTGGGAGGCCCGGGGGTTGACGGGGCTTGAGGCATCGGGAGCGCGGGTCCATCGTTTCTCAGAAGCTGCTGGGCCGTCTTTGGACCCTCTTGGGCCGTCTTGAGGCCGTCTTGGAGAATTCTCGGGCCATTCTGGGATCCTTCCAGGCCGACTTGGGGCTGTCCTGCAGGCTTCTAAGGCCGCCTGGAGCTGAGTGACTCCCGAGACGTGTGAAGGCGCCCAAGTCCGTGAAACACCTCAGGCTCTTCGGGCGTTGCTGCGGTCCCAGTGTGGGTCCCTCGTGGGCCTCGTGGGCCGTGTTGAGGCAATCTTGGGCCGCCTACAGTCGGGTCCATGAAGAAGGAACCCTTTTCGTTGGGGAGGGGCTCCGCGTTCCTTCAGTGTTTCGCAGCTTGCCTCAGGTTTTCCTTATATTTTCGATAGGACATCGAAGTTTAGCTTATGGAAAAAAGGGGGCCTCGTTCTTTATTTAGGGTTCCTTAGGTCAACGCCCCGATGGTATGGGGCCGCCTGGGGCCGCCTTGGAGGCATCCTGGCCCATCTTTGTGGCCTCGGCTGCCTGCCCGTGGCCGCCTGGGAGGCTCGGGAGCGCGCGGATCCATGGTCTCTTGCGGAAAATCGTGCTCTCGGGATCGCGGGTTCACAGCTTTTTTACGAGGGATCGCGGCCTCGGGAGCGCGAGCACGATTCTTTCACGAGGCATCGCGGCCTCGGGAGCGCGGGCATACCTTACGACTGGTTCACGAGGAGTCGTCCCCGTGGTAGCGCGGACCAGTTTCCTTGTACGAGGGGAATCGTGGCCTCTGGGGGGGGGTCGGTGCACGCGAAACTCCGCAAGTAGACGGGGCGGGGTACCAGACAGCAGTTGGTATTCTACCACGCCTCCACGTAAGAGGGGGCGCGGTGGCGGATATATAGACTTCCATCGTGCTCGTCCATGTCAGCAAGCATCCTAGACCAAAAGGCGTCAACATCAGATGGAGGCAGCGAGACGAGAAGCCGAGAGCAGACGAGGAATTCAACCTGGCAAGCTGTCAAGGCAACGTTCTCCAGAAGACAGCAAAGGATTTCAACCTGGAAGGATGTCCGCAAGGTGCTCCATCATAGCATGGAGTACCAGAAGTCAGCTGAGAAATCCAAAGCGAACAGTCCGTTGAAGAGGCTAATTGCACATCCAGGGTTCGAAGTGTTCATCTCTATTCTGATCATCTTGAACGGAGTGATTATGGCTGCCGAGGCGCAGTATCAAGGTTTTGATCTGGCTGTGTGGACTGGTCATGAGAGTGCAGGTCGTGTCGCCTCCGAGACGTGGCCATACGGCGAACTAGTATTCGGAGCTTGTGAATGGGTATTCGGAGTGGTTTTCTCAATCGAGATTTTGATGAAAATCGCAGCTGAGCGACAACGGTTTGTCCGAGACTGTTGGAATTTGGTCGATCTTTCGGTCGTCGGTTTCTGGATATCCAGCGGCCTTCCGCCCATCCCGCCATTTGCCAGGGTCGTGGGTCAAGGCGCAGCTGGGACGGATCGAAAGCCACGCCATTCCGTGTAACGCATCTTGTAACGCCGCTCACGAGGGGGTCGAGACCACTGCGAACGGTCGCCTTGCCGCCAGGAGGGGGACAGGGTCCGTTTCGATTCCTCCGGTTCGATTCGATTCGATTTCGATGGATTCCGATTCCGACTCGATTCGAGTTTGTATTCCGATTTCGATCCCGGTTTCTCAACTCGGCCTTTTTACTCCGACGATCTCCGCCGATTCGACTCCTCCCGACTTGGCTGCCGATTTCCGCCGATCCGACTCAAGTCGATCGCCGTTCCGATTTGTCGATTTGATTCTGGCCTCGTGGGAGGAGCAGTTAGGTCGTCAGGTGAGCACCACACGAAGTATCAGCTCATAAACAAAGCAGAGTAAGGCACACGAACACATAATAGCAACCATCGACGCAGACAACAGCAAAGCAGAAACCATGAGGGCAGATATCGCATATTGTTCTCTCTTCTCTTCGCTCCCCTACCCTCCTACTCCCTCCCTCAACGGGCTGGCCGAAGGGCAGGCTGAACCTTTGCATGGACACTGTGAGGTTGAACAGTGAAGGCGCTTGCATGTTTATGACCACTTCCGTCTAGGGCACGGCCACATGGGGGGATGGAACAGTGAGACCATTGCCAAGCGCGGCTATGGCGAGCTGGCCTCCTACCGCCGTCCATCCTGGCACTGGGAGGACGATTTTCCTCCGTTGTCGTGTTCTCCGCCCCGTCTTTCGGTGGTGGCAAAGGGCAAGTGGCTAGACGCGTTGGCACTGTGGGGACCTTATGGGGGCTTGTCGTGTGTATCGGCATCAATTTCTCCTCAGGGACCAAACGGTGGATTGTCAACCCCTTCTTGGGCCCTTTTTTGTGCCGTCCTCTTAGGGGCCTCTCGTCCCTCTCTTGGGGGCCTAGGGGGTTCTCATGTATGCCTTTTGAGGTGTCTTGGACGCTCTGGAGGCGAAATAACCCCTTGCCCCCGATAATACATCATCCCCCCCTTAACCCCCTGAACATGTATTTTCCCGTGTCAATCGGATTTATTTGTTGAGAGGGGCGGCGAGGCCGAATTTGACAATCCCCAGGGGAAGTTGCTACTCGAAGTTGTTATCGTCTTATGTTGACTAGCAGCAGTAAAAAAAAACGCTGAGCATGGCAATGGTGGTCTCACCATTCCAGCTTTTGCAGCCACGAGCGTGTGGCAGGGCTATGGGATTCTCACCACCCCAGTTTTCCCAAGTCACGGACGTGCGGCATGGCCATGGGATTCTCACTTTTCTCAGCCAGACGGCTCCAAAGGGTGCCGAGCCTGCATGGGCGAGTGGTCCGAGGTCCTGCGCAAGAGAGGTTTCTTGACCAAGAGCGCCAAGGACCTCTCTTGCGCAGGCAATTTGTTGCCACGAGACTCCATATCTCTCGAGTGAATCTTGTGCCGAGATCTACAAGGTCAGTCTACTCGAGCGCCCAGGATCATCATCATCATCATCATCATCATCATCATCATCATCATCATCATCATCATCATCATCATCATCATCATCATCATCATCATCATCATCATCATCCTCATCCTCATCATCATCATCATCACCACCATCATCATCATCATCATCATCATCATCATCATCATCATCATCATCATCATCATCATCATCATCATCATCATCCGCTGGGAAAATCGTTGATTATCCCCGCCAGACCCCCGAACTTTCTTATTCCCAGGGGTTATCATCAGGGGCAGTCGGTTATGCGGGAATGCCTCAGTCATAATGAAGCCTGGACGTTCTATGGTTTGGGCCTGTGAGCCGTCCCCCAGGGACCCCAAGACGGCCCTGGAGACTCCCAGGTGGGCTCCCAGACGGGCCAATGGGGCAATCCTGGAGCGTGTTAGAGGCAAGGGACTCCCAGCCGCAGGGAGCCCCGATACCATCCGAGAGCCTGCAGGTGTTCCCAGGGACAACCTAAACGCGAGGGCTCGTGACCCTTCAGCATCTTCTGAATCTTTGACTGGGGTGCTCCAGAAAGGGCCCCGCCTTCGAGGATCGAATGGGTTGCAAGTTTTTTCTCGGCGGAAGCTGGCGGAAGGCCGCCGCAAGGCGGCGGAGGTAGAACGAGGCCTCCTCCGCTGGTGCAAGCCGGCGGAAGGCCAGCGGATGACAGTGGACGTAAGACATGTGCGACCAAGAGATGTCCACATTTTTGGATCCAGGGTTTCTGGAGTCGGCCAAAAGCCTTCATTCGAGGGGCCGTCAAGGATCCGAGGGCTGTGCACGTCGTGCCAGGGGCACGCTGGCGGATACGGTCGTGCTCGCGCCGACGACAGCGCGAATGCGCAGATGCTGCGTCTTGCCCGCCTTGTGCGGGTTTTGAGGCTGATGCGACTTATCCGGTACCTGAGGAACAGCGCCGGATTTGATTCGTTGTACGTCATGATGGCATCGCTGAAAGGAGGCGTGGCGATTCTAGCATGGTCGTTCACGTTGTTGCTGATTATGCACGTGTTATTAGCACTGGCCGTCAATCAGGCTCTTCATTTGTGGTATTTTGACGAGAGCCAGGCCGAGGACCAAGCTGAGGTGTTCGAGTACTATGGGAGTTTTTCCCGATCACTCCTTACGATGTTTGAGCTCACCCTTGCAAATTGGATAGTCCCAGCGAGGGTGCTGATGGAGAAGGTGCACGAGAGCCTTCTCATCTATTCTGTCTTGCACAAGATGATACTCGGATTTGCAATCATAGGAGTTGTAAATGGAGTGTTTATTTCATCGCTTCGCTCATTCCGCCGGCCCTCGAGCGCTCTATGGGGCCTTTTTGAAGCCTCTTGGCGGCCTCTTTGGGGCCTCCTAGGGGCCTCTTGGGTCCTTGGCGGCGTCTTGGGGCCCCCTAGTGCCTCTTGGGGGGGCTCTTGGGGGCCTCTTGGGGCGGGGTAGTCGAGTGCACCCCCCTCGGACGCCACGATCCTCGTGAGGGGTGTCAAAAAAGGCCCTCAAAACCATCTCTGAGTAGACCTGGTCGGGCTGCGGTCGGGATACTTTTCGCCGGGGGACTCCCAGGGGCTGCCCCGCGCGCGCGAACTAGAAATATTGTTAACCAATTACTGGAGATTTTAGCACGCCTCTGGCCCGTTGGGCCGGCGAATTCAAGAGACATTTAAAGTCGCTACGATGGACGACGCAATAATGGTAAGGCAGGCGCAACGTAAAGAGAAGTCTCACATCTCGAAGATGAGGCGCCTTTTCGTCACAGCAGACACGGATAGGGATGGCACAATTGATCGTGAGGAATGGTTGGCATTATGCGAGGACCCATGGATGAGGGTATGGCTTAAAGCACAGGATTTCGATATGAGGGAGCCGGGCAGACTTTTCAGTGCATTGGATGATGGGAGTGGGAGACTAGATGCACATGCACTCGTCCAAGGTACAACAAAGATAAAGGGTGAAACTTCGCCTATGGCCATGGTCAGGCTGATCAGTGAGGTTCGCGAGCGTGTGAAAGAGATTCAGAGCAAACTAGCGCCCGGCCCTGACAATGAGATTCGTGAGCGTGTGGGCGTCAAAATGGGCCAAATGGGCCCCGACCCCGAATCAGACATCCTCACTTGAAAATGGATTGAGCAAAGGCGGTGCACTCAAAACCGAGTGTGCCTGATGGTTTCCATCTCCGCAGGCAGCGACACCTTCGTCTTCGGATGTGGGACATGTCAAGCTTGGGTGCGCGCGAATCGCAGCCGCAGGGGGAGCCACTCTGGTGGAAGGCCGACACGCCGAGGTGTGAGGTGGCAGACGGCCGCTCTGGCATACCATGGCGAGGTGTCGATCTTGGCATGTTCCGTTGGTGCCCACCTTCGGCATGCGTGGTGCGACACCAGCAGCGGCGCCGAACGGCGCGCCGAGAGGATCCCGAGGCGTCCGCGACGCGCGGACAGCTCTGAGCTGTCGCGCTCACTGTGCCGCGCCGCTCGGCAGCGAGCGCCTTTGCGCCGGCCTTCCGTCTCCATCGTGGGCAGAGCGTGCACCTTCTGCAGAACGCCGCAGGTCGCTTTCCTGACAAGTACCATCCAGTTCCTTCGTCTTCAGACGCATGGCGCCGCAGAGTTCATCCCACACGCATAGGGGTGCCGCAGAGCGCGCGGTCCTCGTCCTCTTCTTCTCCTCCCTGTCCTCCTCCCCCGCTTGCCTCCACAGAGGTTGGCCGTCGCGCCTTTGCGAGCAAGGCGGCGGAGCTGTCACGCCCTTTGTGCACGTGCAGCGCCATCTCGACTGACTCCGCGTCGACTGCTCTGGTGCTCCAAAGAGAGGACCGATGGAGGGGGGATGGTTCACGTGTCTCTGGGGGGGGGTGCTGAAGATGACGCAGATTTTGCGAAGTCACTGTCGTTTTTCCCGCGAGGAACTCGGCGGAGGTGCCCTCGGCGCCGATCGCAGCTCGCGGTATTAGGTTTTTTCTTTTGCACTGCGCGGTGTTGCTTGGTTCTGCACAGAGGCCTGCTCATCCTGTTCCTTGTCCTCCTAATGTCGGAGACGCCCCCAGCGAACCACCGCCGCCCCCTGCCTTCTGGAAGCGCTTGTGTGGTGGGACATCGAGCATGAGTGCGGCCACACTAGTGACTGCTTGTCCCCCTAGCCGCTGGGGAAACCACTGGGTGATTTCTGTGGGGGCCCTCTGGGGCCGTCTTAGGGGTGTCTTGGGGCTCTTGTCTGGCCTTCTGGGCCTTTTCGGAGGCCTCCTGAGGTCCTCCCGGGTCGTCCTGGGGCTCCTTTGGGTCATCTTATTGCGCTCTTGGGCCGTCCAGCGCCTTCGGAGGCGGTCTCGGGGGCCTCTCTGGGCCGTCTTGCCGTCTTTGGACTCCTTAGGGCCCTTAGGGCCGCCCTGGAGCTCTCTTGGGCGATATTGGGGCCGTCTTGGAGCCGTCTTGAGATCCTCTCGGGGCCCTTTTGGGATATTTCGGTCCTCTCTTGGGATCCTCTCGGGGCCTTATTGGGTCGTCTTGGGCGCCCTGAAATCCAAGGGGGCGAAAAGCAAGAAAACCTTCAGACACCTTAGGAATATCATTACTCTTTGCCTCTTGAGGCCCTCCTGGGGGTCCCCTTGGAGCCCTCATGGGTCGTGTTTGAGGCTTATCGAGTCGTCTTGAGGTTATCTTGAGCCGTCTGCGAGCTCTTCTGGTCCGTCCTGGAGACGTAGTGGGCCATCCTGGAGGCCATCCGGGGCCGCCTTGCGCCGTCTTGGAGGCCATCTTGGGCGCCTGCAAGGCGTGCCCTGTGCACTCTTCGGCGCTTTGTGTGGCCATCTCGGGGGCTGGCAGGGAGGAGGGAGGAGGGAGGAGGAGGGGAGGAGGAGGAGGAGGAGGGAGGAGGAGGAGGAGGGGAGGAGGAGGAGGAGGAGGAGGAGGAGGAGGAGGAGGAGGAGGAGGAGGAGGAGGAGGAGAGGAGGAGGAAGAGGAGGAGGCGGAGGAGGAGGAGGAGAGGAGGAGGAGGAGGAGGAGGAGGAGGAGGAGGAGGAGGAGGAGCAGGAGGGGTCGGACCGACGATCACCAGGAACGTGCCGCACGAGCGCAGCAGCCTGCCACACGCCGGCACGCCGCGCACCCCCCAGGCGGGCTAATTACCGGGGGGCAGCGGGTCCGGGCTGGCTTTCGGCCCATCCCCGTCGCTGGCCGGGGCTGCGGGCAGGAGGCCCGTCGGGTGCTTCCTTGGGGCCTCCAGGAGCTTCGTGGGCGCCTCTCGGCGGCCTCCTCGGCGGACCTCCTTTGGGGCCTCTTGTGGGCGTCGTTGGGGGCCTCCTTCGGGACCTCTTGAGAGCGTCCTGGGGGCTGCTGGCTATCTGGGGGGCCCTCAGAGGGAGGGGGCCCGCAATGCCCTTTCAACGTGCCCATCTTGGACCCCGTGGGCCCCTCTTGGGGGCTTCAGGGCCCTCTTCGGGTTCTCTTAGGAGCTTGATGGCGGCCCGCAATCTTGATGAATTCTGAACGTTGCTCTTACGTTCGTCCGTAGCAGGATTCCCTGCGCTGCCATCTGGCGAGAACTGGCTGACCCTTTCCAGTTCGCCCATTCTGCTCTACACCGATTGCACGCGCAGCCAAGCTTTTCCCGTGTCCTCAGGCCGACTCTGTCGCGCACTGATGCTGCTGCTGCTGATTCTCCTGCTCCCCTTCCCTCCTCCCCCCCTCCCTCTTCCGACGAGGGGGGGAAGGTCGGCGGCGAGCCGGGGGGGGGTGGAAGTTAGAGGGGTCAAGCCCTCGCAGAAGGCGGCGGGGCTTCTCGGAAGCCCTCGCGCCTTCTGAAGAATCGCCAGTGTCTTTGGGGGGAAGGCTTTGAAGCTTCTCAGACGGCCGGAGGCCCCTCCGAGCCTGCTGAGAATGCCCACCCCCTCCCGACTTCCCCCCTGGGCTCACTGCCGAGCCGCTGGTGATTCTCCTTTTCCCCTTCCCTACCCCCCCCTCCCGCTTCTGGCGAAAGGAGGAAGGAACGAGGGCTCGTCGTCGTTGCTGGGCGCTCGTCGCCGTCTATGGCGGCATTGGACCTCGCACTGTCGCGACGCGAACCTGGCGAGATGTGGGTGGATTGCCAGGGGAACAAAGCCAGCCAGACGAGTTCGCTGAGCAAGGAGTTGGGCGCCACCAGCTCACAGCTTGGCACCCGGGCGGACGATGTTCGGATGTTTTCGTTACCACGGGGCGGATACAAAGTCGCCGCACAAGTCGGAGCGCTGGGCGTGGCGTCCATGTGCTCGAGCCGACGCTTGAGTCGACCCCGCCCGATCCCCGAGCCCGTGCCATAGGGGGGAGGCGAGGGAGCCGAGGAGGCCCGCCTTGCTGCCTTCGTTGGGTCACCCGCCCCTGAGTGCTGCAGAGGATTGGGATGCGCAGGGAGGCTCGACAAAGCCCGCAGTGCTGGCGCGAGTTGGTCGGTTCGCTCGACTTCTGCTCTCTGCCATCGGTGCGCAGGCTGCGCCGGCGTCAGGTGGAGTGGTGCCTGTTGTCCCGATGCCCTGGAGGGGGTCCTCGCGTAGGAGGGGTAGGAGGAGGAGGAGGAGGAGGAGGAGGAGGAGGAGGAGGAGGAGGAGGAGGAGGAGGAGGAGGAGGAGGAGGAGGAGGAGGAGGAGGAGGAGGAGGAGGAGGAGGAGGAGGAGGAGGAGGAGGAGGAGGATGAGGAGGAGGAGGAGGAGGAGGAGGAGGAGGAGGAGGAGGAGGAGGAGGAGGAGGAGGAGGAGGGAGGAGGAGAGGAGGAGGAGGAGGAGGAGGAGGAGGAGGGAGGAGGGCAGGAGGAGGAGGAGGAGGAGGAGGAGGAGGAGGGAGGAGGAGGGAGGAGAAGGAGGAGGAGGAGGAGGAGGAGGAGGAGGAGGGGGAGGACAAGGACATCCGCATAAGGGGGTATAACGTCAGAGCATCTACTCAGGCGATCTACGCGCTACTGCCCAAATCCCCTGCGATTTGTTGTGCTACAGCCCTGCCTTCTCACTCGGGCCAGCAAGGGGCATACCCGGTAGCTCAAGGACCGGGCTCCGAGGTGGCCCCGGAAGAGAGGCTGGCTACCTTACATCACGAGTCCCTTCGGGTCAGTGCGGGGGGAGCGGCTGCTGGCCCTTCCGCGTGCTCAAGGGGAGGGGACGCGCGGGCTTAGCAGGGCGCCCAGACCAAGGGGGGGAGGAGACGACGACACGACATCAAAAGGAGGAGAGGGGGGAGAGACGGAAGGGCCGAAACCCCAAACTTCTGCTGGGGGGCTGCTACATCTACGGCTTGAATTCCGTGCTCCCTTCTGTCGCACAGCTCACTTCTCGGTCGTACCGAGAGATGTTGTATGTATGGTCACATCTGTACTCTGGTACCCTGTTGAAGTAGCCCAAGGTTCCCCCTCGGAGTGTATATGAGTAAGAGCATGCTGGAAGTCACGGTCATAAGTAGGGCCAATGAGAAGCACCCTGGTGGGCTTCCTGATGATCACCTTTGTCCCCTTCGACACTCTGCAGTAGTGTACCTGATGGTACTCCACAAAAATACTTCCAATTGCAATGGCGGTGCAGGCGCACTGTTGTGCCCACGTTGTCTGTCATGAGTTGACGAAGAGGCGCTGGAGGTGGCAAAACAAGAGTTGAAATATAGAGAGAGGGAGAGATGCACGAGATGGGCGACTACAAGACGGCGAAGGACAGGGTGAATAGCAGCCAAAGTATCTCAAGGCGCTGGGCTTCGTGGACAAGTGGAGTGACCCCTCCTGCATTGGATGGGACGAAAAGAGGGGGGGAGCTTGCTCGTGCGGGCTCGCCTTCCCAAAACAAGCTGTGGTGGAGATGATCCAGTCCCAACTCGAGGAGTGACAAGTGGTAGTTCTGTTGCAAGGTGGACTGGCTGCAGTTGGTGAAGGCGCAGGAGAATCACCCAAAGGACGTGCTCTTGAAGGAATGCGTGAACAAGATGAAGAAAACGTCCGGGGCAGACTGCGAAGCATGGGCAAAGATCGGGTGCGGGAGCAAATTCTTCCCGTTCAAGAGCGTGCCATCGATGTTGGTGGAACGCAAAGTGGAAACCGCATGGCACGCACTCATTGCGGAAAGGCTTCCGCAGCAACTCGACGACGCCATCGAGGAGCGCCATTACGAGTTCTCCGACGCGGCCAGGAAGATGAGCCCAGAGGAGCTATTCGAGTTGATCCCATTGTCCTTCCCGATGACGCACAAGATCGAAGTTCGCGACCTCATCGCAAGGTATCCACTGGACAAATTGGAAAGGTCAGAGAAGAGGGCCTTCACTGTGCAGGGCTGGTGCGAGCTGGCGCTGAAGATTGCGAAGGACGACGAAGATAGCCTCCACAAAGTAATGAAGGTTGCCAACAGGGAGATGAACGACGAGGACAACATGGACCCTGAGGAAGTGAGGAGGCTGAAGGAAAGCCAGAAGCTACGAGACAGCACCCAGACCATGCTGGATGGCACCGAGATCTTCGCGGAAAAGCTCCGCTACCCCAAGTCGGGGAAGACGACCGCGGCCAGCTCATCCAGCGGCCACCAGTGAGTGCACCCACTGGAGCCCGCTGATTTGCCAGGAGGAAACATTAGCGAGGTTAAGGCTAATCTACGCAAGATGCGCGCTGGCCGTGCCCGCAGACAGTCAGGACGAGCATTAGTGAGGTTTCCCATGTGCTCGTTGAGCCGGATGCCGTGTTCTTTTGCACAGCGAAGAGCCTCCGTCATTCTTTCTCCTGCTTTGCTGAAGGCTGTAAATACTTGTCCAGCCAATTTCATACCATCCAGCAGCGATTTTGCCATCTCCGCCGAGTTCTCTGTGGCGATCTTGTTTCTTTGTGTGCGAGTCTTGTTATTTGGGCCTCCTTCTTCTGCCAGTTGTACTTGAGCCGCTTGTATATGTCCTAGTGCCTGGGTTGCCCACGCTGGCCCTTTCGCCTTCCTCTTTTGTTCTCGGCTGACCTGCTCTCTCGTAATATACTTTTCTCCTCCATGCAGTGTATTTTCTTCGTCGTTCCAATCTTCCCGCTCCTCCTCCTTCAGCTCCAGCTCGCAATCGATGCGCATTCGTTTCCATTCGTTGCCTTTGCCGCCTTGATCCTTTTCGTGACCTGGCTCCTATCTCTTGTGCTCTCTGCGGTTTTCGATTACTTTATAGTGCTGGAGCCCCTTGCTGCAACGCCCGCAGGGCCATAGTTGGCTGCTGGCCGTGAAGGCCGTGGCCCACACGTGCGACACACTCCGACAAACCCCGCTAGTGCGCCACACTGCGCACCTAGGCCAGCGTTGAGCCAGATCAGCTGTGGCAGCCGAGGATGGGCGATGGAGATAGTGGCGTATTCCCAACAGCCCAACTGCCTTGTTAAGCGCGTAGTACCTTATATGTGTTGGCCCCATCTCCCCCGCTGAGGTAGTGCCGAATTCCCAGCAGCCCTGTAACTTCGTAGTGCCTCGTACCCTGTGCCCATCTCCCCCCATAGACCGTGGCCCGTCTTACATTGTGCGTAGGATGTACTGTATGCAAAGTACCCCGCCCACCATTTCACCGTATCTGTAATGGAAAGAGGGAGGGATAATCGCATCGTGTCGCCTTTGTAGAAAAACGCCTTCTACTGATTGGGTTGGGTAGGCTGGATATTGCTAGGCAGACCTTTCACCGGGGCGTTTCTCTGTAACTCAGCTTCCCGCTCTGCTCGGGACTTCAGGGCCGTTTTGTATATCGTACCATGTGGGGCAGAAAGCTTGGGTTTGGTGAGGCGTTCAACGTCCATGCTGATCGAGTCTGCTATTATTTCATCAGCCGAAAGGTCTCTCTTCCTGTTCTGTGCGCTGTTGGGCACGCCAGCTATGCCCAACTGCCCCAGGGGGGCTCCTGAGGCGGCACCTTGATTGCATGATGCTGACGCCGACGTTGGTGCAGTGTACGTGCTTGCTCGCGTCAGCCGTGGTCTGGCATTTTGCCCTGGGGTCTTGACACTCCGAGAAAACCTCGCTATTGCAACCACCCCTTCAGACTTCTGTGGTGCAGCACTCCGCGAAAACGTCGCTAACGCCACCACTTCCTCCGCTCTCAGCGACGCCGACGCTGTAGTTCCCGCTCCACCATCCTCCCCAGCTCTGACTTGGGTGCCGCCGACTGGGACTTCTTGCCTCCCACGTAGACGATCAGCATCCCCGTCGCCATCCTCAGGTTGTGGCCTGCGAACTGGTCCAGCTTCGCCATGGTGTCTTCCCTCATGCTGTTCGGAAACACCGCTCTGAAGTTGGGGGGCTAGTTGGTGCCGATCTGGATCTTGCCCGAACCCTCCTCCCAGAACTCCTGCTCGTCCTCGTTCGGGTTCCTGTTCTTTCTGTTGCGCGCCTTGTAGCTTTCGCTGACCTTGCACAGGAGGAGGAGGAGAAAGAGGGGAAGGAGGAGGAGGAGGAGGAATAGGAAAAGGAGGAGGAGGAGCAGGAGGAGGAGTAGGAGGTGGAGGAGGAGGGGGGGACCCATCCCGTGCTCCGTCGTTCGTGGGATGGGCAGGCCTCCTGGAGGGTCACGCTTCGATTGTGTTCTGGCTGTCCAGGGGCGGCTTGGGAGTCTGGGCGCGGCTTCTTGCTGCATCGCTTGACTTGCAACTCCTCCTAATCCGCCTCCTCCGCATTCGCTCTCCTCCCTTTCCCCTCCCTTCCTTTTCCCCCCCATCCTGTCTCCTCTCCCCTCCTTCCCTCCCAACAATTACCCAATACGAATTCTCCTCCCCTCTCTACTCTGATGCGGTCTCTATTTCCCCCCGCCTGTCTCATTCATTTATTCGAATACGAGCAGGATTGCCCAAAAGTGGTTTTCGACTTGGCTTTTCAGCCAGAGCGTTCTCATCCCTTCACACGCTGTGCTCCGACCGCAGCGGCGGCCACGTTTGCATCGATCTCCAAAGGGCCGCCGTCCCACGGGACGGCGCTCTCGCCGCGGCGCCGGGCTCCATGTTTTTTATTGTTTTCTCTCTCGCTCTCTCTCTCTCTCTTTCTCTCTCTCTCTTTTGTTTCTTCTCTCTCTCTCTCTTTCTCTTTCTCTCTCTTCATATATATATATATATATATATATATATATATATATGTACATATACATATATATACACATATATGTATGTACAGATCTATCCTGGGGGAAGAGGCCCCCTGGCCGCGTCCAAGGACCACGGCGGGGCTTGGGAGGACGGGGCCTCTGGGAACGCCCACAGACGGCCCAAGGCAGTCCCGAAGCGTGTTGAAAGGGCACCACGAGGCCTCCAAGACGGTCCAATGGAGCCCAGGGTCACCGAAACACCGCACCAAGACGCCTAAGATGGCCCCGAAGCGGCCCACGAAAGCTCCAAGACGCTGCAGGAGGCTCCAACAGGCCTACCAACATGCCCCCAAGAGGGCAAAATCTATAAATTCCCAAGGGACAACGTACATTTAAGCAAAAACACCGTTTCGCTTCTCCGACGCTCCACAGCAGCCCAAGAAGCCCAGAAGACCGTCCTAACGCAGCCGTATGAGGGCCCCAAGAGGCCCCAAGACACCCACCGTCGACCCACCCGCGACCCACCTGCGACCCAACCCGCGACCCCCTACATTGTTGTAACAAAAAAATCGGCGCCTGCGGCGGGCCCGTTGTATAGCTTGAGACATGTTGCGCCTGCGGCGGGCTTCTTCAAAGCCTCGCAGACTGCCGACGTCTCCCAGCCGCCCCCTCAATCTTATCCGCAAATGCGGGGTGCTACGGTACGCAGCTGCGATGGGACTCTTCATGGTGATAGTGGCGAGTCAAGCGGAGCTCTCCTTCTGCTCCTCCTCATTCGCATCGCAGCAGCACCCACGACGGGCGGTCTTTCGCCCAATGTAGCGGCGCTGGCCGTACTCCTTGCTTCAGCAGAAGTGCAGCTCTCGTTGCAGCGTTTGCCGCGCGAGTCTGTCGCCGCGCGGTTCGCTCTGACGCGCGGCCTTCCGTCTTGGAGAGGGCGCCGCGGGCACCAGGGCAAACGCCGCCCGGGGCTCAGGGCTTGCCGTGGGGTCTGCCGCGGTACTGGCTGGACGCAGGGTTTGTCGTGCGTTTGCCGCGGTGTCGGCGTCGCCCACGTGGGCGCGGCGAGAGCAAACGATGCTATCGCTGCCGCACGGGCCGTACTACTGCATCAGCAAATGTGGTCTTCCTGCTTAAGGCGTTTGTAGCGTTTAAGGACAAACATCTCCTTTTGAGACCCATGTCTTCTTCGATATCCGTCTCTGCGAATAGAGGGGATTCAACGCCATGCAAGGAACGGGAGGGAGGGATGTGATGTCAGACATGGCGCGAGTGCACCAATCAGTCTTGCCCCCTCCCTCCCCCCTTTCCCTCCTCCCCCTTCCCCTCCCTCCTACCTCTCTCCTCGTGTCTCTCATTCTCCTCCTCCCTCCTGCCCCTCCTGCTGCCCCTCT
Organism: Prorocentrum cordatum; assembly: GCA_963575745.1. Taxonomy (NCBI): domain Eukaryota; class Dinophyceae; order Prorocentrales; family Prorocentraceae; genus Prorocentrum; species Prorocentrum cordatum. The sequence continues at coordinate 197,382 of CAUYUJ010020281.1, forward strand.
TGGCATCAAACTATTTCTTGCCTGTTCCCCACCAAGCCGCCGGCGAGGGCCGCAACGAGAATTGGGAGAACGACCGGAGGGATTATCACAGCAGGCCTCCGGAAGGGGGGAAGGGGGGAGGTGGGGGGGGCGAGATGGAAGGGGAGGGGGATGCAGGGGTAGGACCAGGAAGAAGAGGGGGGGAGCAGGAGAAAGGGGCTCCATGAGGAGGAGGGTTGAGAGGAACAGAAGAAGCAGGGGTGAGTTGCGAAGGAGGCGAGGGGGCAGAGGGGAGGAGGGCGAGGAGGTGGGAGAGGGCAAGAGGGGCGGGGAGGGAGGGAGGGAGGGAGGGAGGAAGGACTGCCGACAGCTCCGATCTTGGCTCTGCTGGCGGAAGATCTGGAGTTCTGCGCAGTGGTGGTGATGTACAGTCGAGATGCTGACATGAGGGCCACTTCGGGCATGACTCAACCCGATTCCTCCGATTCCTCCGATTCGATTCGATTCGATTTCGATGGATTCTGATTCCGATTCGACTCGACTTCGGACTTCGATGCGGGATCCGATTTCCCAATGCAGGCCTACTGGCCTGCCGATTCCCGCTGTCCCGACTTCTCCCGACTCGGCTGCCGCTCCCCGCCGATCCGATTCGCTTCGATGGCCGATCCGACTCGCCGATTCGATTTCTTGGGCCCTCCCGACGGAAGGAGCACTCCGGGCCCGAGGAGGGGCTGTCGGTTTCCGGGCCGCCCTGCGGCACCAGGTCGGGGAGCCCCTCTCTCCGCTGCCGAGGCCCGCCGTGGCCGGGAACGCGTCCCCTCGCTGCTTCTACTTTGGCGCGCCCATCGTAGGATGGCACGAGGGCGTGCACGCCCTGCGCTCGAAGGAGGAGACGTCACAAACGTACACTTTTGGCGCTCCGCGCGTACTTCTTGGATCCGCGCGGGGCCCCCCCTCGGCGCCTCCGGCGCCGCCTCTGGCGCGCTCCGCGCGCCCGGGAGGGGTATCCAGCGCAGAGCCAAGACATCCGCGCGGAGCGCCAAAAGTTTATGTTTCTGGCGTTTGCTCTTCTTCTAGTGGTGCTCCCTTCGGGTACGTAGCACGATGGCTGCACGCCTCGTGTTGCATGGAACCTCCTGGCGTTGTACCTCTCCTGGCGTTGTATCTCTGCCGTGGCACACGTCTACCTTCGCTGCGTGACGTACTGCAGGAAGAAGCCAGCATTGAGGTCGCGTTTGGGTCGTTCGCATGTTCTGGCCAGCTAGAGCAGCGTCGCGTGGTCTGTCAACCTTCGCTTTTGGCCGCACTTGGAGGGTGCGAAACCAAAGTTCAGTTCGAACAGAAGTTATATACTACAGTTCTTTGTTGGGGCCGATATCTTGATATTTGATGGAAGTCTGAATCTAGCGTACGTAGCGGGCTGGGCTGCGCAAGCCCCAAACCTTGAGGCGTCGCGAACAAGCTCTGGGGCTTCCTTCTCCATTTCGGCGTCGCGGGGGCCGTCTGAGGCTCGACGGCTGTCCGCGTCGAAGCAACAGTCTTGGTAATGGGTCGAGAGTGCCCACGTGAGCCCGCGTCGTCGACAGGACACGTTGTCGGAAATTGCGGGGGAAATGAGGGAAACATATTTTTGGTGGTGGGGCCGATACGATTTCTACTGCGTTTTGTATCGTTTCTCGTGTGTTGGTTTCTTTTTTCCCAGCCCTTCCTTTCTCGAGCCAAGGTGAGTGTATTGCCTGGACTGTCTAGGCCGTTCAGTACGGGACTCTCGCACTACAGTTCAGCAGGCCAGGGGACGATACGTCTTGGGGCTAATCCGTTTCCTTCGCCATCTGGCTTCTCTCTTCTCCGCCTATTCCTGTTATTCCTCCCTCTCCTCTGCACGGCACGCTTGGGCAATCATTTTCACGGGTAGCTCTTGATGCTCCTATTGTTCGTGCTCCGCTCTTCTCTCCCAGGCCACAGTTCTCTACACGAGTTTGCCTCTGGCTCGTCGGTTTGTGCGGCGTTCCGGTTTTGCCTGGCGGCTGTCCGACTCGCATTGTGTTCGTTTCAAGATTATTTCAGTTCCGCTCGTACCACAATTCTGCGATATCGAATTTGTCGCTCGAGCTTGCCACTTGCAGATATGTTCCCTCCTTGTCCTCTTTGATCCTCCTCCTCTCCCCCCGTCCTCTCTGCCCCATTGTTGTTGATGCTTTTTTGCTTCCGGCATGGGCCAGAGTTGTAAGTTGTCGATCTTGCAATGCTGCATCGGAGCAGGGGCAGAAATTGGCTGGTGCGTGCTGCGGGGAAAACTGTTTAGTGGTGGGGAGGAGGATCCAGAGACGGAGAATACAGGACCGGTCCCATCGGAGAAATTCAATGATCATGATTGGGGGATGCGACTAGACGCAGGGAGCTATTGTTAAGTCGGGCCTGTCCCTCGACAGGGGGAATTGAGAATTTTGGGGGTGTTTTTCTTGTATTTTTCATTTTTCGCCCAAAATCCCCCTGTAGGGGGACAGGCCCGACTTAAAGCTGTGGAGGCTCAGCGAAGAATTGTTTGAGCGAGCGACGCGCGCAGGAGACAGAAGCATGGTCGCATTGCCAGGGCAGCTGTCAAGACCTTGGCCGACTTGTCTCGAACTGGATTGCTGC
>CAUYUJ010020281.1:202500-231359 GCA_963575745.1 Prorocentrum cordatum
GTAGTAGTAGTAGTAGTAGTAGTAGTAGTAGTAGTAGTAGTAAAAGTAGTAGTAGTAGTAGTAGTAGTAGTAGTAGTAGTAGTAGTAGTAGTAGTAGTAGTAGTAGTAGTAGTAGTAGTAGTAGTAGTAGTGGTAGTCGTATGTTGGGGTGACGCCGAAGGCGTGCAGGCGCCGCCGTCCCAGCAGAGCTGCAAAGCGTATGCTCTAGACGTCTGCAGTGCTCCTGGGGCGACATTTTTGGCAGGATGCACTATCGAAGACGCCTTCGGCGAGTCACCGCCGCTCCCATGCCTTCTGGACGCGCCCATGTCGTGAAGCGTCGAGCGAAAGTGCGGCCACCCTTGGCTATCTTGGGGTTGCTTTCGGACCTTGTTGAAGGCCCCCTGGGGCCCTCTTGGTCATCTTGGAGCTCTCTGCTGCTTTCGGACCTTCTTGAAGGCCCCCTGGGGCCCTCTTGGGTCATCTTGGAGCTCTCTGGGCCAGTTAGAGGAGGCTCATTGGCCGTCTAGGTCCGCGGCGGCCGACCTGTTGGGCCGTCTTTGGGCATCTTGGGCCCTCTTGGAGGCCTTATTGGCCGTCTTGGGTTGATCTCGGGTGCGCCTTCTTTGGGCATCTTGGGGGCCTCGCAGGACGTCTTGAGACCATCTTGGGTCGTCTTGTGACGATATCGGGCCATCTTGGGAATTCGCCGGCCCAACGGGCCAGAGGCGTGCTAAGATCTCCGGTAACTTGTTAACAATATAACAATATTTCTAGTTCGCGCGCGCGGAGCGGCCCCTGGGGGCCCCCGGACGAAAAGTACCCCGGCAAGGTCCCGAGAGAAGCCCGGGAGAAGCCACCAGACCACTCCAGGGGAGGGTATTTTTCGACACCCCTCACGAGGATCGTGGCCTCCGAGGGGGGGGCCGCAATCGACTACCCTCAAGAGCCCCCCAAGAGGCCCTGGGGGCCTCCAAAACGCCGCCAAGGAGCCCCAAGAGACTCCCAAGAGGTCCCCAAGAGGCCCCCAAGAGGCCCTAAAGAGGGCTCCAGGGCCGGCGGCATGAGCGAAGCGATTAAATAATGATGGGGAAATGTTCGGGTTTTCGGACCTGGGCGTCCTGCAGCGAGGCAAGCGCAACCGAAACATACTGCGCGACGTCAACGACGGACGATGGATGACGACGACGGCGGCGGACGACGTAGGACAGATGCCAGACGAATGACGGCTGACGACGGATGACTGACGTCAAACGATAGACGAAGAACGACGGACGATTGAGGATGGACGACGGACGATTGACCAGGAAAGACGGCGGCGATGATGGCGGCGACCACGACGATGACGACGGGAGAGTTCTGTCGGCCTTGCCCCTGTCGCCCACTTGAGGAGGAGAAGGAGGAGGGGGAGGAGGAGGAAGGGGAGGAGGAGAAGGAGGAGGAGGAAGAGGAGGAGGAGGGGGAGGAGGAGGAGGAGGAGGAGGAGGAGAATGGGGAGGGAGAGGGATCTCAGCAGGCCCGCTGTCGGCTCTGCCCCTCCCGGGGACCCCGGCTCGGTCAGGCCTTCGGCGGGGCCCGCGACCAAGTCGCGGGACAGCGGCGTGAAGCCTCCTTGGGAGGAGAGCCCCGCCTGGGGGGCCGTCAGGCCGTTATCGTTTCGTCGTCGTCGGCGGCGACGGCCGTCGGTGGCGTCGTCGGCTGTCGGTGACGTCGGCGTCGTCGGCGTCGGCCCCAGTGTCGCAGGCCTAGAGGTTGACACCAACACCGAAATCTAGGATCACCTCCCCCCTGTGGAGGCAGCCCTCTGTCTTGGTGTTGGTGCCCACTTCCAGGCCTCCCACAGTGGCGGCTCCGGTGTCGAACCTCAGGCGTCGGTCTCGTCGTCGGGCCCGTCGTGCCTCTCGGGCGTTGCGTCATTGGGGGGCGGTAAAAGAGGGGGGGTGAAGAGAGGCGCACCTGTTGTGCCCCAGAGGGACCCCCCCTGGGCCCAAGAGGGGAACGGAAGGTGTACGTGTCTCCCCCCTGCATTCAGCGCCCCCCCCAGCAAGCAACGCCCAAGCTTTAACGTCGGTCTCGTCGTCGTCGTCGTCGTCGTGGTCATCGTCGTAGTCGTCGTCGTCGTCGTCGTCAGCCTCGCTGCAAGCTTCGAGCGGAGGTCGCATGTTGTCCCTACAGGGTGGTTCCTTGGCGGGTCACCCGCTCCTGTCGAGGGGGGGTGTCGTCCCGCTGCCGGCGCGCTCCGCTCTCGGGTGCTCGCTCGAGGATCGTGCCTCTCTGATCGAGGAAGAAAAAACGGCATAGACTTAAATCGGGCCTGCTCTTCTTCTACAGGAGGAATATTCTAAGATAGTGAAAACAAGTCTGGGGACGATGTTTTTTGCTATCTTTGGATGTTTGTTAGAGTATTGTTTATCTTTCGCCCCAAATCCGCCTGTAGGGGGACATGCCCGTCCTAACTCTAATGGGAGAAGGAACAACGGCATAAGCATGAACTTTGGGCGCTCCGCGCGGATTTCTTGGATCTGCGCTGGGTCCTCTGGCGGCGCCTGCGGCGCTGCCCCTGGCGCGCTCCACGCGCCAGGGAGGGGGGTCCAGCGCAGATCCAAGAAGTCCGCGCGGAGCGCCAAAAGTTTGTGTGTTATGCCGTTTTTTCTTTTTCTATCTAACTCCCCTTTCTCCCCCTTCCCCCTCCCCTTCTCCCCCCTCCTTTCTCCCCCCTTTCCCTCCTCTTTCACTCTCTCTCTCTCTCTCGCTCTCTCTCTCTCTCTCTCTCTCTCTCTCCCCGCCCCCTGCTCTTCGGGGCCAGTTCTTCCACGCTTCTATCGGCCCGAGCTCGGCCTGGAGATGGGCACAGGTCCTCCTCTTGGGCCTCCCCCAGAAGAGGGCTCCCACATTCGCGCGCGAGGATCAGGAGGGAAAACACGCACAGACACATGAAAATTCGGAACAGATGGAAGTGGAGGGGAAGACGAACATCCAGAAAACATGGAAAACATAGGGAATCTGGGGATCTGTTTATATCTATGTGTGTGTGTGTGCCCCTGGGCCACTTTAGAGGAGTCGCAGGAGAGGAGGGTGGCCCCGTGAGCCCAGGCGCTCTGTTTTTTTTTTTTTTTTGTGCAGTGTGTCACCTCCGCTCGCACGAGGGCGCGGACCGGCACGGGCCACGTGCACCAGAGCCACCCCCCCCCCGTACAGGACTCAGTCCGACTCCTCCGATCGACTGCACGTAAGAGGGACCTTTTGCCAGAGTGACCTTCGGTGTGGGCCCAATGGGTCGGTGGTGGACAGAACCCCCAACAGTGACACGTCGATTAGTGAATTGTCCGTTTTCGGTTCTCGAGAGGGCGCCGTGGCCGCTATTTTCCAGGCTTGCGCCCGCCAGTTTTGGGCCTCTGGTCGTTTTCACTAAACCACGTTTTACTAAAGAGGGGTCTATCCATCCCCGAATGGGGTCCCCCGATCGCCGAACGTGATGCGGTAGTAGCGTCTTGCGCGCTTGTGTTCGGCACCCCCGCGGCCCCCCAAAACGCCGCGCACCAAAGGTCGCTCTTACTCAGGGGCACTCTTGCGTGCAGCCGAGCGATTCGATTGGGTTCGATTTCGATGCCGATCCGACTTCGGACTCTGGCTTGGATCCCGATTTCTCGAGGGAGGCCTACCAGCCTGTCGACGGCCGCCGATTCGACGCACGCCGATCGCCGAAACCCGACCTGTCGATTCGGTTCTGGGCTCGCCCCCCGTCCTTGCCGACGTGTGGGTGTCAAAGGAACTGTGTGTGTGTGTGTGTGCACTGTGCCAGCGCTGCTCCCGCCCCCAGCGCTCCCCTCGCCGCAGCCGGCAGCTCTGAGTGGCCCGGCTTCCTCTCTTCCCGCCGCGCCGGGGCTCCTCCTCCTCCTCCTCCTCCTCCTCCTCCTCCTCCTCCTCCTCCTCCTCCTCCCGTGCACTGCGGCCCTGATTTGCATACAGCGTGTCCCCTGTTGCCTTTCCGCCGGAGGAGTCGACCTCTGCCAGCCGCCGACGCAAAGACTGCTTGTGTGTATGTCTGCACGTTTTGCTTGAATTTGCAGCTCCTCCTTCACACCACCCATCGCTGCATTGACAGTGTGCACGCTTTGTGCGCTATGCCTTCGAGAGTGTTCGGTCGCAGTTAGCACCTCCATCTGCTGCCCGCACTTCAGGATTCCCTGCGCCGCTGACGTAAATGTGTGTGTGTGTTTCGCAGAGGAGGCGAATGAAAAGGGCAGGGTGTGCATGGACAGGGTCTGGGGGAGCATGGGGTCGGGAACGACGTGCAGGGGAAGGTGAATGGAGAGGCACAGGAACGTGAAGGACGCGCGGTATGGGCAGCCTCTCGATGAGGGTGGCGCACGTGTGAGCATCTCAGTCGGAGACCGTGCCGAGAGGAGCACTTCAGTGAGGAGTACGGCTTGCCTTATTATTGGAACAAGCAAACCGGCGAGTCCTCCTGGGAGAAGCCGCGGTGACGCGCGACCTTCCGACGTTAGAGAGTGCGACATGGAATCGGCCGCGCGAGAGAAGGTGGGTGAGTATGCAGAGCAGGCGAACGCACTACCAATTAACAATCGATCTCGTTGTTTACCTACAGGCGTTTCGAAAAGGGCCGGGTCTTCGAGGGCCGAAGGAGTTGTCATCTTTTCCTCGGCGATAGGCGGCGGAAGGGCGGCGGAAGTAAAACAAGCTCGCCTCCGCCAGCGGAAGCCGGCGGAAGCTCGGCGGACGGCGGCTGAAGTAGAAGACGCGCCCTCAAGAGATGGACATGTCTTTGGGCCTGAGGTTTCCGAAATCGCTTACATGTTGGTCTCACTGTCTGTCAATGTACCTGTCAACCGATGGACAGCCACGGCGAGGCGTCAGCCGTGGGAGCCGCGGGACATCCGTGGCGAGACACCGACGGGCCAACCGCGGGACAACCACGGGACAACAACGGGACAACCACGGGACAACCGCGGGACATTCGCCAGGACACCGCACGACAAGATGGGGGGGAGGTTTTGTACGACTTGGTCCCAGCCCTGGCTGGCACATCGTCGCCTTCGCTCAGCTTCGAATCACACGCACGCGCGACACGAAGATTGACACCAATTTCCTGGTGCAGGTCTCTCTCTTTGTCTCTGTTTCCCTGGCTCTCATGTTAACGATGCTCTTATCCGAGGTCTCGGGAGCACGACTTGTGTTTTGATGCCGAGTGGAATGTTAGCCAGCGTGGACCCACACCAGTTCTTTTTATTGACATCTATGTGGCGCAAGCGCTGCAACCTATGTGGCGCAACGAGTTGCGACGCAATACAAACCAATGCAAAGCGCTGCAGATCAGTGCAAGTCAACGAAACGCAATGCAACACAATGCAAAGCAACGCTACGCAAATCAATGCAACGCAATGTGATGCAATGCGACGCGCTTCGATTGCAATGCAGCGCAATGTAAAGCAGTGCAGAGCAATGCAAAGCACTGCAATTCAATGCAAAGCAATGCGATGCATATAATATGATGTTAATGTAAATCAATGCAAAGCTATGCGACGCAATTGAAGTGATGCGAAGCAATGCGGCAGTGCGATTGCAGTGCGAAGCAATGCAGCGCAATGCAAAGCAATGCAATGCAGCGAACTGCAAGGCACTGCAATTCAATGGACAGCAATGCAAAACAATGAAGGTCAAGGCCGAGCATTGCACAGCAATGCGATTGCAATGCAACTCAGTGCAAAGCAGAGCAAAGCAATGCAAAGCAATGCAAAGCAATGCAACGCAATGAAACACAATGCAGCGCAATGCGAACCAATGCAAAGCACTGCAAAGTAATGTGAAGCAATGCGATGCAATCCGATATCAGTGCAAATCAATGCACATCACGGCGAAACAATGCTTCGATGCGATTGCAGTGCACGGCGCTGCATCGCAATGCAAAGCAATGCAACGCAAAGCAAAGCAATGCAACTCAGTGCACATCAATGCACAGCAATGCATGCCAATGTCAAGCATTGCAAACACATGCGGTTGCAATGCAAAGCAATGCAACGGAATGCAAAGCAAAGCAGACCACTGTAAATCAACGCAACGCAATGCAATGACATGCAACGCAATGCAACGCAATGCGAAGCAATGCAGTCAGTGCAAAACACGGCAAACCAATGTTAAGCAATGCGATGCAATCCGATATCATCGCAATTCATTGCAACTCAACGCGACGCAATGCGATCATACGATTACAGTGCAACGCAATGTACCGCAATGCAAAGCAATGCAACGCAATGCAAAGCAATGCAAAATAGAGTAAGTCAATACACATCACTGCACATCAATGCAAGGCGATACACAGTGAGCCAACGCAATGTTGGTCAATACCAAGCATTGCAAGGCAACGAGATGCAATGCAGCACAATGCAAAGCATTGCAAATCAATGCAAGGCAATGGAAAACAACGCAACGTAACGCAAAGCAATGCAAAGCAGTGCAACGCACTGCGGTGTGACGCACCGCATTGCAGAGCAATTCAAATCGATGCGATCGCACTCTGACTACAATGCGACGGAGGAGGGGGCGACGGGAGGCCAAAGGGGTCGCAGCTGGGCCTTCCCAATCGATTGCAGTCGATCCGATTGCAACGATTTGACTGCGTCGGGGGGGGGGGTGCAACGGGGCGGCGGCGACGGGGCGGCGACAGGGCGGAGGGCGGCGACGGGGCGTCGACGGCGACCACGAGGCGGCGGACCTCATAAGGGAGCCCAGGTGTTCAGGACAGAAGTCAGGGCCCCTTGAGTGCGAGCACCGTTGAGGGGAGTCAGACGGTCAGGCTCTGCTCGCCCGTGTCGCGTACGCGCCTCGGTCTCATTTCTGCCTCTTCAGCGCGATGTCTCATCGCCGCAGTTTCGAAGTTTCCTGGCCGATTGCTCACTCGCGCCTCTGGAAGTACGTGCCTCGGTTTCAGTTCTGGCTCTCCAGTGCGATTGATCATCACCGCAGTTTAGAGGTCATGCTCGCGCCTCTGGCAGTGCGTGCCTCGGTCTTAATTATGCCTCCTCCGCGCGATTTAGCATCGCCGCAGTCTCGAAGTCATGGCCGACTGCTCCCTCGCGCCTTTGGCAATGCGTGCCTCGGTCCCCGTTCTGCCTCTCCAGTGCGATGTATAATTGCCGCAGTTTGGAAGTCATGGCCGATGGTTCACTCGCGTCTCTGGAAGTGCGTGCCTCGATCTCAGGGCTGCCTCTTCCGTGCGATGTGTCATGGCCGCAGTTTGGAAGTCATGACCGGTGGTTCACTCGCGCTTCTGGAAGGCAGCATGACTTCATGCAGCGAGCGAGCGCGCGACTCCTCGCGAACCTGGGGCATTGTCTGCGGCTTCGCGGCGCGGGCGCAGTGCGGCGCGCGGCGGCGGCGACGAGGCAGCACAGCAGCGCGCCGCGAGGCCCCTCGCCAGGCCCGCATCCAGGGGCACTGTAATGCCGCTCGCCCCCCCCCCCCCCCCCACCCACCCCACCTTCCGATGTGTTGACGATCTCGCGCGGCAGCGGGCGTGCGAATATCTCTTTGTGTGGTATCGGGGCAATCGTGCCTGTCCGATCTATCTTGCTCAGCGCTTCACCGTGGAGCTGCTGATTGTATCAGGGAGCTTGGGGAGAAAATGATGAGAGGCGAATTCCTTCAGAAAATGGTTCTCCACCAAGAGAGGGTCATTCCCGCCGTCAGCACCGATCAGGAGCCATTTCCTCCCAAATAAACCGGCGCGATCCTAGTTGCGAGTGCGATCCGTTGAGCGTTTAAACATGCATTCCCAAGCAATGGAATGCGATGCAGTGTTATTAAGTCGTAGTGCTCCATGGCAACGCAGGTCCAACCACCGCCCATCATACCATGTCATGATGCAGCACACTGCCATACCGTTGAAACGTTTGGCATCGCGCATTATGGTCCAACACGTGACATGTACTAGCAGTGTGTAGCATATGGTGGCATAGTATTGCGTCTCAGTGCGTTGCGCTGCGTACTTTGACCGGTCATTGCACACCATCCAGGCCCAGTTCCGACCCGATCCGATCCGATTTCGATTTGCCCCTGCCGATTCTGGTTCCGGTCCGATCCCTTTGGCTTTTTCTGGTTTTGATTCCGATCCAGCGCGCGGATGCCGATTCCAGTTTCGATCCGGCGTTCCCGATTTTCGTCGATTCCGGTTTTGATTCCGCAGGGGTGGGGAGGAGGAGGAGGAGAAGGAGGAGGAGGAGAAGGAGGGTGAGGAAGAGGAGGACAGACCCAGGGGGGTTCGAGGGGGGGGGTCCTTGGGGATTGTCCGAGGAAATGGGTCTGGGGGGATTCCTAGGGGGGGTCCGAGGGGAGGGTCCGAGGGGGGATGGTTGGAGAGGGGTTCCGAGGGGGTTCCAAGGGGGGGTCCGAGGGGGGATCCTTGAGAGGGTTCGGACCGATGCGAGGCGGGGACGAGGAGGGCCCGGGCACCTGGGGGCCCAGACCCCAGGGGATGGGGCTGGATCCGGTTCGGCCAGTTCGGTTCGAGGACGGGTTCTCGGTCTTCGGTCCAGTTCGCGGGCATCATGGTTTTCATGGCCAGTCGTCGCCGTCGTACGAGATTTTGATTCCGACTTCGATCCCGGTGCGGCAGATTCGATTCCGGTTCAGATCCGAAGGGCTGCTGAGTTAACGATCGGAAGCTCAGCAGCCCTTCCGGAGTCGATTCTGGTCCGATCCGATGCGCAGTTTTCCAGTGGCTCCCGATCCAGTCTGTCGCCGATCCGATTTCGAGTTTCTGATCCGGTGCGGGGTTGGACTGCCATTTTTGCGTATCTTTCTCTTACGTAGCGCAGCGCACCACAACATAGAGTTGCATTGCATAGCGTCGCTTGGCGCATAGCATCATATCACTGCACGCCATTCCCAGACGTGGTACACCATATCGTGGCATACCATTGCCTAGCAACACGTGTTAGCGCATGTAATGTCATCGCGTACACTTCGCACAGCATTGATGCAGTTATTATCATGGTGCTGCTTCGTCGCGCAACGTACACCAAGCACATGCAATTCGTTGCAGCACCACCCACAATTCACATCGAATCTAAGTCAACTCACGTCACGTCCCATCAACACGCATCACATGGACCATCCCAAGATAGGAGAGGACAACACATGGTAGGGGCCTGCCCAGAGGTGCCGCCCGGCGACCCCCGAGCGACCCGATCGAGTCCGAGCGACCCCCCTCACGCCCTGCGCGACCTCCGAGCGAGGCCCCGAGCGACCCCCGATGTGCGGGGGGTCACGCCACGCATCGCCAGGGCCTTCCGCTTCGAGGCAGCAGGGGCCCATCAGGCAAGTTCTAACCAGGTAGAAGGAATTAGGAAGCAGACAGGTTGGGCCTCCTCGTCCTCTCCCTCCTCCTCGCCCTCCTTTGCTCACCCAACGGAGATGCAGCGAAAGAAGGACAGTATTTGAGGCGGATGATGTCGAAACAGCGGGGGCCGGCAAGAGATGAAAGCAGAGAAACAGGAAGGAGGGGAGAGTGAAGGGTGAACGGTGACATGCAGAAATTGGAGGACGGAACAAAATAATGAAGCATGATGAAGGACGGTGGAACTGCTTTTCAATCGGAGGAGCAGAGGTGAAGGGAAGGGCGGTATATGGCATCAGAGGAAGGGGATACGCCTCGCATGCTTCCTTCATCAGGGAGTTTAGTGCGTCAGGGTGTGCAGGATTCGCAAATTGGCACCAGGCAACGTCGCAAGTGCGATACGGCCTAGCGCTTGCCTCTGTTGCCGCGCCGTCTTGACAACGGCGCCTGTGCACGCGCTTTCGTTTTGGTCAAAATCGCGAGACCCAGACCTCTGGCGACTTGATTCTTCTGAGCCTCCGGACCCTGGACTAGAAAGACAAGCTGACGTGCTGGGAGGATGGAGCTGGGAGACATGATCGCGTCATCAGTGCTGCTACCACGCATGTTGAAGGTGATTATGACACAGTCGTGCCCAGTATCTTCCGAGCATGTTCTTTGGGTGGAGGGCAAAGGATGAAATCTGAAATGCTGTTTCGATTGATTTTCGAGGTTTGAATGTGCGACGGGTGAATCACAAGTCGGATTGATTTTCGAGGTGCGATAGCCCATATGGACTTCACCCTGAGCCCTCCACCCTAAGAAAGTGCCCAGCATCTTACCAGTCCCTTCCTCCCAGCACGAGAATTGGCCTTCTCCCTGGAGCTCTCGCCGCCCTGCCCTGGGGACTGGCGTTCCGCCCCGCGTCGTCCTCGGACGGTCCCTTGCGGGCCCCGGAGCGGCCCCCAGAGGCAGCAGCGTGGTGCAAAAGTACGACGCGAGGTTTTCTTCCGAGCCGCCAGAGGGCTGAGCAGGATCATCCAGAACAGTGGAAGCCAGATCGAGGGTTTCTCACAAGGGCTTAGGCTCCTCCTCCATCTCCTCCTCCTCCTCCTCCTCCTCCTCCTCCTCCTCGCTCCTCGCTCCTCGATTCTCCTCCTCCTCCTCCTCCTCCTCCTCCTAGCCCTCCTCCTCCTCCTCCTCCTCCTCGCCCTCCCTTCCTCGGGTCGCCTACGCCCCCGGGGGAGACCGTCCAAAGCCAGATGGGTCCAGCTGCGGAGGTGCAAGATGGAGCGGGAGCGGATGCGATGGCAGCAGCAGCGTCGCAGAGCGGTAGGAGCAGCCACGGGGGAGGCATTTTGGGATCGCTCTCCTCTTGGGGTGCTCGTCTTTCCCCTGCCCTCTTGATGCCCACCTCTTCCTCCTTGTTTCCCCCCATCCTCCTCCTTCCCCTTCTCGGCCTCCCTCTCCCGCACCTCCTTTTTGCTATTGTCTTGAACGTCCCGTTCCTGCATCTTGTCCTTCTCCTTGTCCTTATACTTATCCTTCTTTTCCTCCTCCGCCTCCTCCTCCTCCCTGATCTTCTCGCTCGTTCCGCTCATCCCGCTCCTGCTAGTTCTGCAGTTTCTTCTGCTGCTGATGCTTCTGTTGCTGTTACTCCTCCTCCTCCTCCTCCTCCTCCTCCTCTCTTCCTCCTCTTCCTCTCTTTCCTCCTTTTCATGTTTCTGCTTTTACTCTCCCTCCTCCCCCCTTTCTTGTCCTTGCGAGAGCTTGCGAACCTTTCGCCATGCCTGCGTCCCACCACACCTTTCTTGTCCGTGTTCCAGTGTGTGGCACGCGTTTCCCCGAGACCTCACAATTTGTACAACACACGTCGCATGCTGGCATCACATGCCATGCGTACACAGAGGAACTCAATGAGCAAAAGGGCAGAAAGAACCATTCCATGATGGACCAGAGCCCTGACATTTCTTCCAGTCCTGAGCTTCGGCGCCCTGGCGCCCCCGCTGCGCTCTTCAAGGGCAGCGCTCCGGAGTGAACTAAAGAGTCTCGTCTCGTCCAGTCTCGTCCCCTCCTGTCTTCATGCTCCTCTCTCTTCCTGCCTTTCCCTTCTGTTCCTCTCTCCTCCCGTTTTCTTATCCTCCCTCCTCCTACCCCCTCCTCCTCGTCCTTCCCCTGGCCTCCGCCAACCTCTAAGGATTGCATCGCGGCGGGCCCCACACTGGTGAAGATGATCGCCTGGCTCGACATCGAGTGACCCTACTCAGACGCATCGGGGACCCCACTGTCGACGTGTTCGTCGATACTCTCTGGCGAGCGACGAGGCGACGGGCGCCGAAATCGTGCGGCGCTCCGAGGATGACACGAAGGCTGCCAGGACCCCTGCGACGAGGCCACGCGTCCTTCGGCTTCGAGACGTGTTTCATGTCCAACGCTCTTGATTCTAAGGAGTGCATCACAGTGGACCCAACGATCGTCGGCTCGTGCGTCTCCCCCTTTCTCCTCCTTCCCTCTCCTTTCCATTCCGCTCGCGTGGGGCTTACGTGTGCGGACGCTGACACCAGCCTTCCCACTCACGACTTCTCTTTCTGCTTATTCTTATGGGCTCCTGCCTGCCTCTTCCTCCTTCATGGTTCTCAGTTTTTTCAGGAAGTTTGAGAAAGTACGTGCAACCACCTTGTCAGATCGCACGGTTTGAGACGTTTGCTCAGTGTTCGCGTTCGCGGTTCATTATGTCGCGCCGACTTGGAACACATGACGTGGACATCACTTGTCACGGGTAGCCTTAGTCTGTCCCAGCCGTGTGGCTGATGCAGTCTCGCAGAGGTTGTTGCGAGCTTTGTGGGTGCCCCAAACAACGGCGGACCATACGACCGCGAAGCCAGGATCCAGTCACAACAACGAGTGGGACCACTCGCGCTGTATCGTCGACCTGACAGACGTGTTGGTAGTCATCCTCGCTGGCGAGCAGGAGAAGATGACGAGCTGTGAGGTGGTGCTGTTTTGGTTCCAGCCAGCCAAAGTGTATACACAGTGAAGCGAGCGTGTTGCGACTCGGCGCTGCCTCTTCTGATCGATGGTCTGACGCGCCAGGCTTCTAAATCACACGTCGTTTTACCTCGGCCCACCAGCGACGCACCAGTGCGTGAGGCGTGCGCGGCAGTGGGCTGCGGAGCCGCCGCCCGCTGAGGCCAGAGGGCCGCTGAGCTGACCTGGCCACCCATCGGGCTCCCGTCTGTGGCGGGCCCCCTGCGGCACCGCAGGGGGACGGGGCAGGCTCGAGTGCTGCCCACGGCGGCTCGCTTCACCGCACCCCCCGTGCGGGGCACGTCTGGCGTGCTGCACGGCCTCTCCGTGGGCCAGCGGCCAAGGGCCGCAGAGCCCCGGACCGCGTGTGGTGGCCCACCTGGCGGCCAGAGCGGGCAGAGTCGGCCGCAGTCTGCTCCGAGCCCGCCGTCCTCCCGCTGCTGCTCCTGCCGCTGCCGCCTCTCTCCCTCCTCCCTCCTCTCCTCCGTGGGCGCCGTCCAGTAGGAGACTCTGGGGCAGATCCCCCTTTATCTCTCCCTGCCCCCCGCCAGGGTCAATTTCGACCCGATCGATCCGATTCGGTATCGGCTCTTGCGGGCCCGATTCGATCCGATTCCGATTTTCGGGCGATCTGATGCGGCCCGATGATTGCATGGCGCTGTAGTGCTTCCTGGCGCCGCCGAGTCGATCCGACTCCGGCTCCGAGCCCAACTGCGGTCCGCTTCGATGCACGCTCCGACCCGGTCTGAGTTCCCGATTCGATGCTGCCTGCTCCAGCCCGCTTCTCGCCCCCCCCCCGCCCCAGGTCCTGCGCTGGGAGCCGACGCGGCCGTAGCAGCGCCCGCGGCCTCGCTCCGCCCCCCAGGTGCTCCGGGCTGCGGGCGACGCTGCGCTCCGCCCCGGGGCCCCGGGCCCTGCCCCCTCCCCGCCCCCTCCTCTCGGCATCGTCTGACCGACCCCCGCCCCCGCCGGGCCATGGTATCTCAGCCCCTCCTCGTGCTTCTCCTCCTCCTCCTCGTCCTCCTCCACCTCCACCTCCTCCTCCTCCTCCTCCTCCTCCTCCTCCTCCTCCTCCTCCTCCTCCTCTTGCTCGTCCTCCTCCTCCTCTTGCTCGTCTTCCTCCTCCTCCTCCTCCTCCTCCTCCTCCTCCTCCTCCCCGCGGATCGCCTCCTCGGCCCCGAAGGAGGCCGGCCCCAGGTTGGCCATCCTGGGCCCGAGGCTGCGAGGCTCTGGACTCCCGCGCGCTCCACAGAGCGCGAGGGGCGGGACCGGCGCGGGGGGCCGCGCCGGCCCCCAGCGCGTCCTTGGCCTGCGCTCCGTGCGACGGCCTCCCAGTCGGTGCGAGACGGTGGGTTCATCGACTGCACGTAAGAGTGACCCCTCGCCAGGGAGACCTCTGGTTCGGGCCCACCGGGGCCCCCCGATTGCCGAGCACGATGCGGCAGTGGCGTCTTACGCGCTTGTGTTTGGTCCCCCCGTGGCCCCGCACAAGCCGCGCACCAAGGGCCACTCCCACCCAGGGTCACTCTTGCGTGTAGCCGAATTCACGTCGGCGAGGTCGGGGATGCCGGCGGCGGTCCTGGGAGGGATCTTGGGGCGGGCGGCGCAGGTTCTTCGACCGCCTGTTTGGCCCGCTTGGGGCCCAGGCCCACGTGCAGGCCCCCAGGGGGCCCACTGTCTAGTGGGCACGGGCCTGAGGATGCCAGCGGTGCCGAAGGGTCGCCGTGGTTGGGCGGGGCTGCCAGTGGGCCCGCTAGTGGTCGCAGTTACTGGCGGTCAACGCCGCGTAGTCGCCGACCCGAAGGCCATGCGCGTCGCGACCCAGCTCCACTGGAGCAGGTTATTCGCCGCCAAGCCCGTGGGCCACGAGAGGATGCCAGCGGTGCCGAAAGGGTCCTCGTGGTTGGTTGGGCGGGGCTCCCAGTCGGCCCGCTACTGGTACCAGCACAGGGGAGCCCCCGCCCAGGGTTGCCCAGCCTCGGTCTGAGCTCGTTCGGGGCCACCATAAGGCCTCCGAGGGGCCCTTTGTTTGTTGCCTCAATTGCGGTGGATCAGCATCCACTCGTCAATCCCTAGTGCCGATGGCCCACTGCAGTTGGCCCGCCGCCTGGGAGGCCGCTGGCCGCCATCCACTGATGGGGATCCCCCAAAGAAGTGGCGTCCCGAGTGCTTAGCGCTCTTTTTATGTCCTCAAGGCTCCCTAGTAGCTTGCTGCGGTGGAGACTTCACGGAACGCCACGTCCTCCTCCTCCTCCTCCTCCTCCTCCTCCTCTTTGTCCGTAGGCAGTGCGTCTCAAGACCTCCTGAGTGCGGGCACAGTGCCCGCTGGCTTTCCACGGATACTGCTGGTCTCTGGCACGATCAGGAATTTTCTGTTCCTTGCCATCCATATCGGCGCGCTCACCCCCACTGGTTGTGACCCCCTCCATCTCGATACTCAGTCGAGTTCGCATGTGATATTCTTCTCGAGGAGTGGCCAAATACGGCCTGGAGGAAAAGCTGCGCCTGCTGGACCCAAACATCACCACGGCCTCGACCATGGGACTGAAAGCGGTGCCACACCTGCTACTGCATCCATCCCTGCCCACCATCGCAAAGAGTTTCTACTACAAGGGCAAGTTGATTCGCCGCAGCAGCCTTCGACACGGCAGCCAAACACGTCACATCTGCCGCCCAAGCCTAGCTCCTCGCCTCCATCGCCGGGACCACCGCCGAGCTCGTCGGTCGACAACAATGCGAACGCGATTCTGTTCATTCAGCGACGTGCAGACGTTATCGAGAAGCTCAACAAGGACCTCTCGAACTCGGTTGCCGCCATCAAACTTACCCTGGCAGCCGCTGAAGCCATGCACCACGCGGTTAACATCGACTCCCCTGGCTCGTGGAACCGCGTCCCCACTATGGCGCTTTCTGGTGCAGCGCTATATCCGAGTTCTATGTTGCCTCACTCAAGGGATCCTCCCTATGGACTTGTTCACCGCTGTTCAAGTCGACTTCCATTCCATTACGAACAATGCCAATGGACCTGCAACATGCATGTTGTTTAAAGTCAACGGTTGTTACTTGCTTGCTGGTCTTCGCGCTGCTCGGCTACACAAAGCCTTTCGAACCAGGCGACACTGGATAGAATTTAGCATCGTCGCTACGGACAGCCTAACCGCGCCCTACGTCTTCGCTGACAAATCGCCTAACATGATTCGCCGAGAAGTCTAATTCAAAAACTATGGAAACTCGTTTCCGCCAAGTTCCCGCTTATCTTTCCAAAAACCAATTCGTCCTTGGGCTACCTCTCTCTCTCTCTCTACGGCACCCCGATCGTCAAGGTCTCTGCTGGCGACTCCGCATCGGACCTTCTATGGGTCACTGGCATGATGCTGCTGCTGCTGTCCCTGCGGACATCTTTCCTCGTGCGCAAACGCATCTCGGAACAGAACTCGCTGTTCCCTTTCGCGGACCCAGCGGTATGAGCGCAGTGGCTTTGGCAGTCACTGGTCGCCATGGTTTACTGATCCATCCAAAGGAGGCCTGAACGCCGTTTCCTGGAACTCACAAGCTTTTTTTGGTCGGGCTGCTGCCAGGAGTGCCGCCAAGATGGCCGCCCTCACCCCCTGCAAGCGTCAGCGAGCTGTCGTCCTGATCCAGGAGATCCACGGGAAAGTCTCCGACCTGCAGTTCTTCGCCGAATCTGCCCGGTACCGCTATAAGTCGTTCCATTCGGTGTTTGATGGCGATTCGGAGGCTACAGGTGGTGGGATGCCTAGTGCCGTTCGACAAGCGAGAGCCCCGCCTTCCCAAGCAGCGACGTTCTCATCGTGAACCTCTTCGTTTGGTACCTGGCCGCGCAGCCGATCGCGTGCAAGCGCCGCCTGAGCGTTCGAGACCACGATCTGTAACGCCACCGACCACGAGCTCTCACCAGAGGTCAAAGCAAACTTCATTGCAGCGCGGCGTGCTGCTCAGGCTCGCCTCGCCGCTCTCCCGGATATCCACAGCCTTTTCACCGCTCCGCGCGTCACCAGCGAGTGCTCTGAGACTTTGATGCCGGCGCCGCCGCTCGATGCCAATGCCAGCCCACCCTCTGGAATAACATCTTCGGTTCGGTCGTGGATGCTAGCTCGCGCTCGTCCACCCGCCGCTGCTCCGCCAACGCGGCGGAGTACATCATCGACTTTAGCTTACTTTCGACCGACGCCTGCAACGCCCCGCTCGCCGAGTCGCCACTCGCCGTCGACAGCCGCCGGCTAGAGATGTTTGGCGATGGTGCCCTCGGGCCCAGAATCCTACTGCCGATCTCTAGGCCTCCTAGATGGGGTCGGAGTAGATGGGTCGGATGATCGCGCCGCATCGCCGACCGATGCGGCTCGGTGTAGGGCCCGATTTGCTTCTCGTCGACGTCGCCCATGCATCGCCGGCGTCGACGATCCTCCGACCCCATCTACTCCGACCCCGTCTTGGAGGTATGATCGAGGTATCACTGCCATCATATGTCAATCATCGCCTTCAAGCTATATTTCCAGCGCTTCACCGACGAGGCCGACCCCGCCTGGAAGAACCCTGTCTCGAAGCGGCGACCAATGAAGCATGCCGTGACCTTCGTGGCGCAGAAAGATCGTGACGCTATCGTCTTGAAAGGCTCCGATCCCGTCTTTGTCTGAGCAGCGCGAGCCATGACTCTCCTCAGCATGGCCAGAGCGGTCTGGCACCAAAGGCTTTTGCATTGCTCGCGTGCTGGCTGGAGACGCCTGCCGGCTCCAAACACTTGCGCATCGCGACCGACTCAATCAGCGCCGACGAACCGAACGCCTTCGCATCCGACGTTGGCGCTGTCTGCGCTGCAGTCAGCGAAAAAGACGTCAGCGTGCCTCCAGCAGATCACGAGCAGCCAACCAGGAGAACGTCAGGCAGCTGGGTGGCAAGTGGCGGCAACGTGCTCTGCCTGAAGGATGGGAGGGCAAGCTCTGGGAGACCTTCGCCGAACGACTCGTCCTTGCTGGCGTCGGCATCGTGGCTGGCGGTCACCGTCGCGTAGTCGCCGACCCGGTGGCCCTGCGCGTCGCGACCCAGCCCCGCTGGATCAGGTGATTCGCCGCCAAGCCCGTGGGCCACGCGAGGGCGCCCCGCTGCCTCGACAGAACCCCCCCCCGCCGACCTCTACAATGTCTTCCTTTGCCGGGGCCGCGTGACCTTCAAGACGCAGCCGGGAAGGCAGGCGACTCCGCGCCTTGGCCCGACGGCCCGCCCGACCGTGCCTGGCTCGACCGCCCAGGCAGCTTCGAAGCGCTCGCCGCCCTCGCGCATTCCCTCGCCGACGGCGGCCCAACCCCACGCGACCTGAGCTATTCTCTGGAAGCCATGCTTCCCAAGGAGGGCGAGCCGCTGGGCAACTTCGAGTGTGCCTGCGCTTCCGGATGATTCAGACCTCTGGCCATGAAGAAGTCAGGCATCGAGCCAATCGCATCCGCGTCCAACCGCGAGCTGCACCGCATCTCTGCGCAGACCGCGGCCGAGCAGCAAGAATTTGTCAACGGCAGGCATTTCCTGAACGACGTCGTTGCCGTCGACTCTTAGCCGACAGCTCGGCATCATGTAGTTCGTGCCCGTCGGTGTGCCTCGCTTTGCCAGCATGGACATCGTTGCTGCCCTGTATAGCCTCCTCCACCACCGGCTTTTTGGGAGGTCTTTAGTTACTGGGGCATGCGCGGGCTGATGCTCGACCTTCTGCGCGCATGCTGCCGCCTTGCCATGGCCTTCCTCGAGGTCGACGGCGCCAGGGTGCCCCCGCGACGTCAAGTCTGGCGCGGCCGCGGGTTGTCTGCTCAGCGGTGCGGCATCGGCTCCCATCTTCGACCCGGTCATCCGCGGCATCAACCGGGAGATTCACGGCATCGGGCGCGGACTCATCAGCGACTGCGCCGACGACTTGGGGATCGTCCTCGCCGCGCTCAGGGGCGTCGGGGAGCTGTTCCCGCGCGCCCAGGCTGCCCAAAAATTTGCCGGGCTGCGCCTGCAGCCCCAGAAGCGCATCACTCTGTCCGCGCATGCCCTCCCAGTCCCCGACAGCACGAATGCGATCCGCGCCGTCCTCGGACTGTTCTGAGCCACGGCAAGAGTTCGAAATCGCAAGCCATGCGCGATACCTCGGCGCCTGCTTCGGGTCAGGAGCGCCCCTGACTTCCCAGCGGCGCGCGCCCGCAGGCAACCGGTGGGATGGAGTTCAGATCCTCGGTGATTCTCGCGCCCCTCTGCAGCAGAGCATCAAACTCTACGACGGTCGCCGTCGCCTGCCTCTCGTGCGTCGGCCAGCTGTGCCCATCTTTACCATGTTTCCTGTCCGAAAAACTGCGCGCTTCACGCAAACTACTTCAAGCTGCTCCATCGAGTTTCACCAAGATGGACATCTTCAGTCTGCAGATCTGGCTGGCGCCGATATGCGCCCGGGGATGGAGGCGCTCCTCGCGGCCGCAATGTGGCGCGCGGCCGCAGCGACACTTGCCGGCTGGAGGGCCAACAATCGCGACGCTTCGCTGCTGCTGCCGACGAAGTACTCCTGATCATCCAGATCGAGGCTGGCCACTGGTGCGCCGATTGCTGGGGGGTGCAGGATCGCTGTCGCCCAGAGGTTCGGGGCCGCCATCGCTGGCGAGCTCTACTCGACATGCAAGGGCTCGCTCTTCAAATCTCCTTCGTGGTCGACGAGCACCACCTCCCATGCGCACCACTTCCCTCCTCCCCTGCAATCAGCTCATGCCCGCGCAGCTTCTCAAGGTCGCCATGCTGTTCTTCTCTGTCGATGTATGCTTCCTGGCGCTGGATCTGGACAAGGGCAAGGTCGCTAAGTCGCCCCGGCAGAGCTACCTGTGCCGACAGCTTCGACGTGGCCATGCTCGAACGCATCACTGCCTGGTCCCCAGCTGTGTGCCTCCGAGCTGCGCGCGAGGCTGACGTCGCCGAACTACGAGTGGAAGAGCCTGGCGCCCCCCATCCTCGAGCAGAGCGGCCCATTAGATGCTTGAACGAGCGCGCCGAGGCATGGGCAGCGGCCTGGCTTGCGGACGTCTGCATGGGCCCCGTGGCCAACATTCAGGAGAACTGGATGCGATGGCGCATCTCATGCCTCACTGCAGCCCTTCGTCGGCCCCAGTTCAGCACCGCCTGCGGCGGGCATGCAGGTGTGGGGCGCCGATGCAAATGAGAACAAACAACTCGTGACATATGCGAACGGGCCTGGGGTGCACAGCCGCGGGGAGGCATCGCCGGGCCACGATGCGCCTCGCCCCTCGCCCGTCTGCCGCCGCTGCTGCCGCTGCTGCGGCTGCCCGCCGGCGCGACGCCGAAGCTGCTGGACATCGAGCCCGCGGGCGTAGGATCGCCCCTGAACTTCCCGCCCCTGATTTCTTCCCGCGCGACGCCGATCCTGGCGTCGAAGCGGGGGGTCACGCTGACATGATAGGCGCGGCGGCCTGGCCTCGCTCTCTCGCTGCCGACAGGAGTGTTATCCGCAGCCGTCTGCCGCGAGCTCCGCCCTCGAAGCTCTGGCCGCCTCTGAAAACGTTGGCTGGGGCACGGACGGCGCGCTGCCGCGCGCGCGTCAAGCCCGCCATGCCCTTGCGCCTTTTTGGCTCCCCGAGCGGCCGCGTTTCCCGAGCAACATCGACTGCGTCGCGCCCTAACTCGTGCATCCAGGGATGCGGCCACACCTCTGCCAGCCTGGCGGCGTCGTTTCGTAGTTCCTGCTGGCGCGCGCTGGGCTCGGCGGTGAAATTCGCGACGAGGAAAACGACATCGACCGCGCCGACATGTGCAACTTCACCACTGACGCCGTTGCCGCCGCTCGTCGCGCGCCGAGACCCCGCCCGCGCCTCGACGGCGGCGTGGGGCCGCGGCGGCGCCTAGAGCTGACGGACGCTCCGAGTGGGACATTCGCTCCTCCTCCTCGTTTCTGCGCCGAAGCGTCGTAGCCTTGCGCGCCCTAGACCGCGCAGGCTGCCGTGGGCGGTCATCGGAGACGAGTTTCCCCTGCGGTTTGGGTCAGGGCCTGCGGCCCGCAGGCCGCACAGGGGTTTTAAGCGTGACGTCCGCCACGCCCGTGCGGGGCCTGAGGTGTCTCGACCCCGCTGGCCCACCCCCCTATAGGTGGGGATGGCCCCGCGAAATCAGCGGGAACGAACATATTGTCCCAACCAGGTGGGTGAGTCGGCCTGGCCGCGGCCGCGCCCGTCGGGGCAGGGATCAGTTAAACCTTCCCGCCGCTGCCCCCCCCCCCCCCCCCCCCGTCTTTGCAGGAGCAGCAGCAGGATGGCCCCTGCTCCTGCTTCTCCTGCCGCCACCCCCTCTCTGGCATCCCCCCTGCTGCCTCTCCCCGCAGCGCCCTCTCTCCTGCTCCTCCTGTTTGCTCCTGCTGCTGCTCCTGCTCCTGCTTTCTCTTGCTGCTCCTGCTGCTTGTGCTCCTGCTCCTGTCTGCTTCCACGCCTGCTCATGCCTTTGCTCCTGCTTGCTCATGGTGACCGGCTTGCCCCTGCTCCTGCTTGAAGATCCGCGGCCCCAGCAGTCTTCCATGTGTGGGGGAAGTGGTCACTGGGGCCACGGGTGTCTGCCGAATGCACGGACGGAACTATTTGGGGGGCGTGCCCGTCCAGAACTTTTTCTTACTGTCCATTTGGATGGTGACGTTCCACTTGGGCATCGGCGACTGGGCACACCGCCCCCCCCACACAAATGAGGAGGAGAGAACA
Organism: Prorocentrum cordatum; assembly: GCA_963575745.1. Taxonomy (NCBI): domain Eukaryota; class Dinophyceae; order Prorocentrales; family Prorocentraceae; genus Prorocentrum; species Prorocentrum cordatum. The sequence goes on from CAUYUJ010020281.1 coordinate 223,573, forward strand.
TGAAGGAACAAGGATGCGGAGGCGGCAGGGGCGCGGCCATGGGGCGTGGGCCATCAGGCCGAGCCGTTCGGCGCGGGCGCGCCACCGCTTTAGGCCAGATGCGGGGGAAAAGGGGGAGAGGAAAAGGACCTAGCCCAAACATCCGACATGAAACTGTTGAACGCTTGACAAAAGAAAGGCGGAGGAGGAGGAGGAGGAGGAGGAGGAGGAGGAGGAGGAGGAGGTGGAGGACGAGGATGATGAGGAGGACGAGGAGGAGGAGGTGGGGAGAGGAGGAGGAGGAGGAGGAGGAGGAGGAGGAGGAGAGGAGGAGGAGGAGGGCAGGAGGAAGAGGAGGATGAGAAGGAGGAGGAGGAGGTGGAGGAGGAGGAGGACGACGACTGGGCAGGAGAGAGAGGAGGCGCAGGAGGAGGAGGACGAGGAGGAGGAGGAGGAGGAGGAGGAGGAGGAGGAGGGAGGAGGAGGAGGCGAGGAGGACGACTGGGAAGGAGGAATGGGGAATAGGAGTGGGGAGGAGGAGTGGGGAGGACGAGGGGAGGACGAGTGGAAGAGGAGGAGGAGGAGAAGGAGGAGGAGAGGAGGAGGACAGGAACAGGAACAGGAGCAGGAAGAGGGGATGAGCAGGAGGAGGAGGAGGAGGAGGAGGAGGAGGAGGAGGGAGGAGGAGGAGCAGGAGGAGGAAGAGGAGGAGGAGGAGGAGGAGGAGGAGGAGGAGGAGGAGGAGGAGGAGAAGTTGGGGGAACATGAGAAACTGTAGGATGAGGATGAGGAGGAACAGGAGGAGGAGGAACGGGAGGAGGAACGGGAGGAGGATGGGAGGAGGTGTAGGACGAGTGGGGAGGATGAGTGGGGACCATTGCAAACCCCAAGAGTCACCAACGATGTTGGAGTGCACCATCCCTTCAAGCTTCCTTTTCCATTGGCCCCTGCAAGGGATCATTTCCACAGAGGAAGTGCCCAATTGGGAGACAACCTTTTGAAGATCCCGACACGTGTCAAAACACCGTTCTCGGGACCTCAACGCCACACATCAACCTGACTGTGTCGTGTTGACGATCCCGAATCGCGCCACAACAGCACCATTCCTGGGAGTTCAACACAGCGAATCAACGTAACTGTTGCGCCCTGACAATCCTGAACCCCTCCAAAGAACAGTTTCTGGTACACTGAACATGAGAGTCCGTAGAACTATTTCACATGTTTAAGATGAGTGCGCGCGGCGTTCAGGGGAGAGTCACATGCGGAAACGGAACCGTCTTCAACCCGTGACACTTTTGCATGTCGTATAAACGAATGCGCGCGGCGCCAAGGGGAGAACCATATTTTGAAAACGTCCCGCCCTCCATCTGTTAACTTCTTGCACACTGTTAAAAAGAATGTGCGCGGCGCTACGAAGACAACCACATTTTGAAAACCACCCGCCTTCAATCTTTAAAGTCTTCTAATTCCCCGCATCCTGAGTGGGGTTCTTCTTTTCCTGGGACGCCCTCTCCTTCTCCTCCTCCTCCTCCTCCTCCTCCTCCTCTTCTTCCTCCATCATACGTGCCATCTCATACCATACCTAGCATACCATACCAACGCCATACCTACCATACCACACCTACCATACCATACCTACCATAACAACCCTACCATACCAGACCATACCTACGGTATTATGCCCTACCATACCATTCCTACCGTACCGTGCCAGACCATACCATGCCATACCATATCATACCATGCCACACCTACCATACGATACCACACCTACCATACCAAAGCTACCATACCATACCTACCACTCCAGGGAGGCCACGCCAGAGGGGCCACTTCCACTCCCACTCCTCCAGGGAGGCCCCGCCTGAGCGAGGAGGGTATCCTGAAGCCATGATGTTTATCAGGTTTCGTGCCCCTCCCACTCCTCCAGGGAGGCCCCGCCTGAGCGAGGAGGGTATCCTGAAACCATGATGTTTATCAGGTTTCGTGCCCCTCCCACTCCTCAAGGAAGGCCCCGCCTGAGCGCGGAGGGCATTCGCAAACCATGTTATGTATCAGGTTTCGGGCCCCTCCCACTCCTCCAGGGAGGCCCCGCCTGAGCACGGAGGACATTCGCAAACCATGTTGTTTATGAGGTTTCGTGCTCCTCCCACTCCTCCAGGGAGGCCCCGCCTGAGCGAGGAGGGTATTCGCAAACCATGTTACTTATCAGGTTTCGTGCCCCTCCCACTCCTCCAGGGACGAACGTGCTTCCTCAACAGTCGTCGTCTTCCTCCCTGCTGCTCCCCCGCCTTGCCTTCGTCGGCCGTTTCTTTCGCACGTACCTTTGCGATGGCCCTTCCATTCATGTTCTTTTATTTTGCCTCAGTGACCCCACGAAGCTCTCAACATCCTTATGTGGGGAACTCCGTTGGCGTAATTTTCTAAACTTCAGGATCATACATGGTAAGACAGTCTGTGTCGAAATGCTCGGCCCGTCCTTCCAACTGGCCTTGGAGTGCAACAGGGGGGGGAGTTGTTGATAAGGAAACGCAATGGAGGAGGCGGAGGTGGAGGCGGAGGCGGAGGAGCAGGAGGAGGAGGATGAGGAGGAGAACGAGGGGGAGGAGCAGGAAGAGGAGGAGGAGGAGGAGGAGGAGGAGGAGGAGGAGGAGGAGGAGGAGGTGGAGAAGGAGGAGGAGGAGGAGAACGAAAGGGAGGAGCAGGAAAAGGAGGAGGATGAGGATGAGGAGGAGGACGACGACGACGACGAGGGGCAGGAGGAGGGAGAGGAGGAGGGTCGGGTGGGCTGAGTCGCTTCAGAGCTGTCTGGAAGGCTCCCGGAACCCCCTGGAGCGCTTTGGAAGGGCGGCGGCGCCCGATGCGTCCTCCGGAACAGCTGGGACTCACAGCTCCCCGACCTGTCCAGGGTTCGATTTCTTCACCGTCCTGGCGTCGAGTGAAGGAGGGAGCAGGCCCCTTCCGCCGTTGTCGTTGTCGTCGCCGTTGTCCGTTGTCGTCGTCGGCGTCGCTGTCGTCGTCGCCTTCGTCGCCGTCCTCCTCAACCTCGACGTCGTCGTTCTCGTCGTCGTCGTCGTCGTCGTCGTCGTCGTCGTCGTCGTCGTCGTCGTCCTCGTCGTCCTCGTCGCCCTCCTTTCTCCCCTCCCCGCTCCCCCCTCTCCAATGGCGGCGCTGCCTGTGCGCCCGTCCTGGCGTGCGGTGGCCGCCCTCGTGGTGCTGGCGCTCGCGGCGACCCCAGCCGTTGGGAAGGCCGCCGTGTTGCCGTCGCCGCAGCCGGCCCTCATCGTCGTCGTCGTCGTCGTCGTCGTCGTCGTCGTCGTCGTCGTCGTCCCTCCCTCTCTTCCTACCTCTCTGCTCTGGCTCTCTTGCTCTCCCTCGCCGAGGAGGAGGAGAAGGAGGAGGAGAATGAGGAGGAGGAGGACGAGGTGGAGGGCAAGGAGGAGGAGGCGGAGGAGGAGGAGGAGGAGGAGGAGGAGGAGGAGGAGGAGAATGAGGAGGAGGAGGACGAGGAGGAGGGCAAGGAGGAGGAGGAGGAGGAGGAGGCAGAGGAGGAGGAGGAGGAGGAGGAGGGGGAGGGCACAGCCGATGCGCCCTCTGAAAGCCTTTGTTGGCGACCGGGGGGTTGTGTTCGTGGAGGGGCAGAGGGTCTACCCACTGACACGGGAGCCCCTGCTTGCGCGAGGAGCACGTTGCACGCCGCCAGTGGGGACACCTAGCCGCGGGCGAACCGCACATGTTTGGTCTTCAGGGCAGCTCCCCCTACAAAACCTTACCGCGGACGTGCCGCATGTCCAGAAGGAACCCCACAGCTGCGCGAGCGCGTCGGCGAGCTTGCTCAGCTGCTCAGCGCCCAAGACGTCGAGTTGCTCCGGCGAGACGGGCGGCAGACGCTGGTGCGTGTCCTGCAGAGCATGCTCCAACAGGATACGCACGCGGAGCTCCGCCAACGTCGAAGGCCGCGGGGCTCCTGACAGGGAGCGAGACGGCCGAGACGCAGGCGGCGCCACAGTCGCCACTGCCGCATCCCCGCGGGCGCCCTCCCCCGCGGGGGCGGCCCCCGCACGCCTGGGGGGGCAGCGCGTCGGCCCAGCTGCCGTCGCCTTCCTCGCTGCCGCGCGGCCTCGGCATGCCCCTGCGCGGGAGCCCCGCGCTCGGCGCCGCCGCCGCCGCCTGGGCTGGGGGCCAGCCTCGGGCGTGGCGGCATTCGCAGGCGGAGCGGGCGGCTCCGCGACACCGTCGCCATCCTCCATCGCGACGGCAGCGGCCGCCGCACCTCCAGCATCCGCCGGCCTGCCCGCCGCGGCCGCGCGGGCGGCGCCGCCGCCGATGGGGCTTGCTGGCGGACGCCCATGGCGCACCTCGTCCTGGAGCCGCGCCGAGGGAAGAAACATGAGGAGCGCTGGGGCCTCTGCTGTGCGGGTTCGGTGCCGCAGGAATTCTACCATGGTGCCCGCAGCTGCAGATGAGAGTGAGGGGTGGCGGGCGGCACGGGCCTTTGGCTGGCGCGGGTCGGAGGCGGGTCGCGCGGGGCACGGGGTGCGCCGTCAAGTGGTTTCCATGTTTCCAAAACGCCAAACGCCGCCTCTAAAATGTCACCGCGGGCGCCGTCTCTTCATCGCAATGCTGGCGGGATCGTCTGCGTTGCGGGTCACAGGCGCGTCGCGCCCGGGGGGGATGCGCCGCTGGCGCTGACCGCAATGTGGGCTGGTCGCGGGTGGGTCGCGGGGCGGATCGCGGGCGGGTTGCTCGTGAGTCGCGGGTCGTGCGCGGGTCTGTCGCGTGTTTGGTTGTCGGGGGACAGTCATTGTACAACCGTGTGTCCGCCTTGTCCGTGCCGTTCTCGAATAGGCAGGCCTCCAGAGGGGCCCCAAAGGGCCTGCGCAGCAGATCGAGGAAGGCAGGCCCTCGGGCCCTGCGGTCGTGGTCCGCACACCCATGCTGGGCGTCCATGTGCTCTCGGCGCCTTCGTGCGTCGGCCCTCTCCGCTGCCGTCGAGGGCACCCTGCCGCTGAAGGTGCACCTCGCAGACGACGGCAGCTGCGCCGCCGGTAGCGACACAAGCTCCGGTTCGGACCGCGACCACCGCTCCTCGAAGAGGAAACAACTGCATAGCCATAAGCTTTTGGCGCTCCGCGCCAACATTCGATGTTTATGGCGTGTTTTCTTCCTCTAGCGCCGCCGGCAGCGACACGAGCTTCGGTTCGGACCCCGACCACCGCCCCGACACCGACGAGGACCTCGCGCCAGGGCCGCGGCCAGCGGGCCTCGGGCCCACCCCTGGGGCTCGAGAGCTCGAGGCGGGCGCGGCCGCTCCAGCCGGGCGAAGGGCCCCCGCAGCCACGCCGCCGTGCATTCGCCCCTGCGCAGCCAGACCGGGGCATTCGTCCCGAAGTGCCTCGCCCCGGCGGGAGGCCAGCGCCTCTGGCTCGCCTCCAGCTCGGCGGCGCAAGGCCCCCCAGTGGACCACGGTGATGATGCGCAAGTCTAGCACTCTCAGATGGGGCCCCAGTAGATGGGGACGGAGGATCGCACCGCATCGCCGATGCATCGGCGATGCGACTCGATGTGCAGTCCGATTTTCTCCACGCCGACGTCGCCGATGCATAGCCGATGTCGCCGATGCATCGCCGATGCATCGCCGACGCATCGGCGATGCATTGGCGATGCGGCGCGGTCTTCCGATCCCATCTGCTCGGACCCCATCTGGGAGGCCCCCAGCAATGTCCCCAGCTCGTGCATGTGGGACTCGCTGATTGACCTGCTGGAGTTCGAGGGACTCTCGGGGTGGTTTGACTTCGTCTGCGTCCCCGTAAAGCGCTGTGCAGTCGTGACGCCCTACCAGGGCTCCCTGGACCGCCTCGCCTTGCTCTTGACACCGGCGGTCGCTGGCAGGGGTGGAAATGTGGGCACTTCTTTATCCGTGCTCATGGTTCAAAATGATCTCAGTGTCGCAGATGAACTGAAATCCGTGTGCCGCCCCTTCATTTCATCCTCTGGACGGCTCGACCGACTCCGAAGCACTCAGGCATTCGAGTTCGAGGAAGCCGCCCAGGAAGCCAGTGGATGTCAGGCGGATCTTGTGCGGACCCCCCGCTACAATTCGAGAAACGGGGGGGTGCCCATACAATTTCGCACGCGCGGGGGGCCGCGTCCGAGTGGTTCGGAAAATCGTTTCCCCGCGGTTCGCCAGATCGGCGTTGGCTCTCCTGGGCCATATCTGTCGGCTGACTTTGACATCTTACGGAGTAGATGCAACGGGCTCTCGCTGTTATTTGCTTCCAAGCCACCCGCCTGTTTCGCGCATCTTGATTTGCGCGAGGAAAGAGTATCCGATTTCGTGTGGTTTTGTGCATCTGAAGGATGGGTCCATCCTGGCGTCGCCGACGAGATCAATCAATCGTTGTAGCCGCGAAGCAACAATGCACCACGCCCGCCCATCCCAGACGGGGTCTGAAGGGTAAGGTGCGGTTGCGTGTCTCTACGTTCAGTTGTAGGCACCTTGCGCGCAAGCCTTGTAATGAGCTTCCTTTTGCCAGGCATGCAACTTCGACTGAGTCCTGCGACAGCACGTTGCAAGAGGTGTGCTGATGTATGTTGGGTCGAGTCGCGGCTGCCTCTAGTTTATGATTAGCCTTTGGCTATAGCGGACGCGAGTATGCCTTCAACACCCAGGTCCAGCTGCGTACCCTAGGGGGCCCCAAACCGGCCAATTAGCGGTGCGGCATCCATTCGGGAGTTTTTTGTTGTTCTGTTTTGTTCCCAACCATCCTGTGGTGTTGGGTCCTCGTTTTGAAGAGACGGCGCCCCGCGTTCCTCCTCTCCTCTCCTCTCCTTCCTTCTCCTCTCTCCCCTCCTCCTTCCTCCCACCATCATCTTCACCTCTCACACGTTTCGTGGCCCCATACGGAGCTCCACCCAAGGTCCCAGTGGCGCAGCCCGCATGCGGTATGCGCCCAATTTTGGCACACCCCTCACACGTTTCGTGGCCCCATGCTCCACCTATGGTCCCAGTGGCGCAGCCCGCATGCGGTACGCGCCCCATTTGGGCACACCCCTCACACGTTTCGTGGCCCCATAGGGAGCTCCACCTTAGGCCACAGTGGCGCAGCCCGCATGCGGTACGCGCCAAATTTTGGCACACCTCTCACACGTTTCGTGGCCCCATACGGAGCTCCACCCAAAGCTCCACGTTTCGTGGCCCCATAGGGAGCTCCACCCAAAGTCCCAGTGGCGCAGCCCGCATGCGGTACGCGCCCAATTTTGGCACACCCCTCACACGTTTCGTGGCCCCATAGGGAGCTCCAATGTAGGCCCAGTGGCGCAGCCCGCATGCGGTACGCGCCCAATTTTGGCACACCCCTCACACGTTCGTGGCCCCATAGGGAGCTCCAACGTAGGCTCCAGTGGCGCAGCCCGCATGCGGTACGCGCCCCATTTTGGCACACCCCTCACACGTTTCGTGGCCCCATAGGGAGCTCCACCTTAGGCCCCAGTGGCGCAGCCCGCATGCGGTACGCGCCCAATTTTGGCACAGCCCTCACACGCTTCGTGGCCCCATAGGGAGCTCCACCCAAGATCCTAGTGGCGCAGCCCGCATGCGGTACGCGCCCAATTTTGGCACACCCCTCACACAATTCGTGGCCCCATAGGGAGCTCCACCCAAGATCCCAGTGGCGCAGCCCGAATGCGGTACGCGCCCCATTTTGGCACACCCCTCACACGTTTCGTGGCCCCATAGGGAGCGCGGGCGAAGATGGTACTCACAATTGCGGTATTCACAACTGCATATGGTTGGGTCCTTCGTCAGG